>CADCXT010003567.1:0-150889 GCA_902806775.1 Microtus agrestis
AATAAGAGAGGGCATTATTGGATAGACATGGTCAAAGTAATTATGTATCTAAATGCAAATGTTTATTAGCATATATCTATCAGACAGTATAATGGGTTTTATAAAAGTCTATGTGCTTGGTATATATTATTTATTTTGTTACAGATTTTATTATGTATGCTTCACATATTCTGTAAGGGTTTAGAACATTCAAGTGGCCAAAATAACTTGTCTAAAAATTTGTGCAAGTGAGATTCACAAGTTGAATCCAATTACGCATTTTCCATGGTTTCTTCATGGGACTTGCAGAACCTCTCTTTATGGATATGGGTACCATGTGCATGCTTGGTGCCCTCAGAGGCCAGAGGAGAGCATGGACCCCCTGGAACTGGAGTCACAGAAGCTGTGACTTGATAGGAGTTGAGAATCAGACCCAGGCCCTCTTTACCTCTGACCCATCTCTCCAGGCCCCTTTCAGATTGTCCACAGTGAGCAATTGCATAAGACATGAAAAACTAAAGTGTATTTATGAACTGTATTAAAATATTAAACAATACTACATATAATTATATAATAGGTCTTATAGAGAATATATATATAGAACATACGTTGTATATAATATATACCTGTTTTATATGTAGAAATATATAGAGAGAAAATATAAAATACAGACTAGGGACTATCCCCACATATGAAGGGAAAGCACACCACAGAGCTAAATAGGATCATATGGAAGCTGAGTAGCAGAGACTCCATTGATAAAGAATTTTTAGCATGATTGTAAAAAACTTCACATGAATCTAAACTTGCAATAAGGTGAAAAGAATTTGTTGCTGCCATGGTGGTCCTAAGTTAAACATAAAGCTTCTTTTCCTGTTGCTTTGTTTGTCCGTCTGTGGCAGGAAGAAGATTCTGGTTCAAATTTTAGCTTTTAAGAAGGAATAATTTATTTTCTCAATCAAGAAGAAGGTTATGGTTTGAATTTCTATTTTCAAAAAAAAAAAGTCTTATTTAGAAAATACTGTGGTTTCAATTTTATTTTTAACTTGATGGTTTCTCAAAATAGATGATTAATCAAGGCATAGTACATGGGCATCTATTCATGGTGATGTGGTGTACTGATACTATTTTTGTGAAAATACATTTACATTCTAAGAGACTGGAACTTTTGCTGAACATCATAGATAATAATACACCTGGAGGTCACTTAAGACTATATAATTAACCAGATATCCTACTAAATACTCAGGCTATTTGCTTAACCTTCATTTAGGACAGTGGTTCTCAACCTTCCTAATGCTGTGACCTTTTAATACAGTTCCTCATGTTATGGTGACTCCAAATATAAAATTATTTTCATTACTACTTCATGACTGTAATTTTGCTATTATTATGAAATGTGGTATAAATATCTGTGTTTTCTAATTTCTTAGGCGACCTCTGTGAAAGGATCAGATGACACCCCCCCCCCCAGGTTGAGAACTACAGCCTTAAGAGAACAATGAAGCAACCAACCTTACTTGCTCTGGATTTCCATGAAATCAGCTCTTAGCAGTCTGCCACAGACATACAACTATCACCCACATTCAGAGGATGTGGTTTGGTCCTATGCTGGCTCCTTCCCTATCCAGCCAGAGTTGGAAGGCCCCCATTAGTTCAGATAAACTGTTTTAGTGGGTGTCCTAATCCTGGTCTTGACCTCTTTGCTCATATTTTCACTCCTCTTCAACTGGACTTTGGGAGCTCAGCCCAGTGCTCCACTGCAGGTCTCTGCCTCTGTTTCCATCAGTTCCTGGATAAAGGTTCTATGGTGACATTTAAGATAGCCATCAATCTGACTACAAGGCAAGGCCAATTCTGGCACCCTCTTTGCTATTGCTTAGGGTCAACTTTGTAAGTGACCACTTACAAAATTAATATTTAAATATTTTCCACATAACATCTTTTGTTCATAAATTGGGCCACTGGGGAATCCTTATCAAGGAAGTAGACGTCAGAAGTCATGAAAATCATGTGCAATGATGCTGAATAATGGGGAGAGAAAATACAATAATAAAATAATGATTAGTACTTCATATGACAATTAAATTGAAGTAAGACTTTCAGAAAAGCACAGAAGGCATTGAAAAGCTATTGGATAGATTTAAAAACATGGCCAACATGACCCACATGTGGATTCTTCTAGAAAAGTCCCATTTCTAACCAATAGAAAACTATGTCATTATATTAAGCAGTTTTGCTGGGTAAACCTTACAGTCCCCCAAATAAACACCTGAATTACTCTTCAAAGTCCTAAGAAGCAAGTCTGCATTTTAGTTACAACTCAATTTGTTGAATATAAAATTTTCATAGGGACTGGAGAGATGGCTCAGTGGTTAACAGTACTGGTTGTTCTTGCAGAGGACTTGAGTTCAATTCTCAGCACCTACATAATGGCTCACAACCATCTGTGATTCCACTGCAGGACAGCTGACACTTTCTGGTTTGCATGGCACATGGTACACACACACACACGTGTGTGTGTGTGTGTGTGTGTGTGCAGGCAACACATTTGTATACATAAAATAAATCTTAATTTTAAAAAATTCACATTCTTTCTCTGTGGTTTTAAACAATTTTCATTTTCTATGTCAGTCTGTGTCTGTCGTGATGAATTCATTATAAGGTCCTTTCTTCAGTAATAAATTTCTATTGAGTGGATAAAGCTTTTTGTGTATTCCAAAGAAACAGATTGTTTCCTCAAAACAATCTGAAAGTAAATACTCAAAATGGTAGGCAGTATAGTACTGGAACACATTTCAAGAGTGGAGTCATGGGAGGAGAATTCTCAGTGCTTGTGAGAAAACTCTAAGAAACCAAGACATAAGTCTTGTGACCTCAGTTTCTTCAAAAACACAGAATTGTTCTTGGAATGTGTTTCCATGTCCCTCCCAGCATAGTGGTTGCAAGTGAGTTTACTTCAGATTATTCATTACAACTAGCTGTTGTGTATTTGTTTAAATGCCTCAACGGGAAAACATGGTTTTGCCACATGTGGCTTGTCTGCCATGTTCGGCTTGCCCTTAGGATTGCACATTTTACTCATGTGACTCCTCTTAACCCTTAAAGTATAAATTGCCTGATGCTCTGAATAAAGCCGACGATTACAGGAGACTTTAGTCCACCTAGCACATAGGCTCCAATTTTCCAGGTCCCACAGCCTCTAGAGTGGTAAACATTATTGTTAGATCTCAAACTGTGTTTTTAACCTGGCCTCTCTTCAGGTCTGCCTTTACTCTCCTGGCCTCTTGGTCTGGCTGTCCCCTCTCTCCTCCCCCATCTCCTCACATGATCAGTCTAGTCATGCCCACTCTGCACTCTCCCAGATGTTCCTGCCTCTGGCTATGTTCTCTCTCATATCTATAATAAGCCTTTACCTCCACCATATCTAGGAGCAGCCATGTCCTTACCTTTTATATTTCTTTTTTCATTCAATTATATCAATACTTTTAAAGAAATTTAAATTGTCTATAAAAATACAGCAGAAAAAAGAAGCATAAAACAACTGAAAAGAGAAGGGTTATATTTCTTGTATCTTAGAAATCTAAGACAATTTCATTGTTTAATTAAACAAAAATGGTTTATGCAGATTCACAGGCATTCATGGGAAAATGGCCATTGGCTATAATTTTGGATGACTATGGGTCATAGTTTTAGGAGATCTGGCATACCATGACTATGGTGTTTTTTCCGGAGCCTCCAGAGTTCCAGCTTTGAGAGTGACGATGGCTTCACGAATCCCACTTTGGCCTCTTGACCATCTTTCAGTGTTCTGGAGTCTCGGACACCAGCCTGAGGGCTTATGTGAGTTCAAGTCCACTCTTTAAATCCTCATAGTTTTCATCTAGGGTTGTCTTAAGGTAAATCTCACCTGACCATCTTAAGAGTGCCAAGAAAAGGTACACTGAACTTTTCAAAACTCCCTTTACTCTTTCGCTAACCATGGAATGATATCTCAGGAAAGAACTGGGTCCTGAAATCTTGGACTGAGCAGGTAATAGTCATTCATAATTGAGCTGAAGACTTTGGAGGCATTTTATGTAAGACAGTGCCAGCCATGGTGTAGCACAGAACCTAAAGGCAATCCGAGATGCTGAACAGCCCCTCTGGACCTTCCTAGCATCTTCCTTGTCCTTTATAGAATTCATGACCTCAGATCTTGACCACCTGTGTTTAGGAGGAGGCAGCAGAGCAAAGCTTTTGAAGAAAAGCCCCGAGGTACATTATTCTCACTTACTTGTTCATCAGTGGGAGAAAGGGCCTAACCTCTGGCTATCTCCACTTACTGCAGTCATACTTGAAGGTCCAGCCCCAGTAACTGTTTACTTATTAGGATGAAGATGATTTAAAACCCTTTGCTTGGAATATTTCTAAAGCTTATCTTTAGATGGCTTCTTAGCATTTTTCTCTATGTTGGTAAATCCATACCTGGTTGGTTTTTGCTTGTTTTGTTTATCTGTTTTTATGCGATGACTCTTCTATGAGGTAATAGGGCACAGTCTTTAGCTACCTCTCTTGCTCTCATTTAATTATTTCTCTTTGCCTTGGGAAGATATGGGCCGTTCCTATGTTTGCTCTTGGCTCTAAAGAAACAAAGCACAAGGACTAAAAGCTGCCCCATGGGACATAGCAAGACAATGTCTCCTACTCCCTGGAGTGCAGCCTGGGTGATGAGAAACATGCACCCCTCTTCTCCATAGTTGTCATTCTGACACCTTGTAAGGGCTAGCAGACATCAGTTCTGATTCTGAAGTCCTCCTGGGATGCACTTGTGCAGTAAATTATGTTTTGCATTTGTAGTTTGTTTTTTTGATTTTTTTAAATGAACATCTGTTTTCTCTCTTTTAGTTTAGAAGCTCTAGAACATCTGGGCAGGGCAACTTGGCTTTCTTCAGAGCTCCGTGAGTCATCGAGGAAGGCTGCAATCCATCAGCTACTTGTCCATTGGCTCACCAGCTGCCACTCAGCTTTTTCGGTTCTCAGAGCTCCTGGATGGGGTAGGGGTCTGGATCGCCTTGTTCCATCCAGCCCTTGGGAGTCCCCGGAGTGACAATGTTACGTGAATTTGTCCTGATCAGCTGTTACCAAATGCTAAAGGCCCAGCCCTGAGTGGGTGAGAAGCAGTTAGAAGGTCTGGCTTGCACGTCCTGGGCTTTTGAGTCATGGCAGATTAGTGCTAGTAGAAACTGTTTTTCTTTCTTCCCCATTTCTGTGATCTGAAACTACAGATAAATTGGACTGTGCAGCAGCCATGAGATGCTTTCTTTTCACCAAGGAAAATAAATTTTAGATCCAGTTTAGGAGTGCCATATTATTTGGAAGAAGGCGTTTGTCTTCTGGGAGTCTCAGCCATTCTGAAATCAAAACTCCTTCAAGTTCTCAAGCCCACCACAACCCTGGCAGTTTATGACCCTGGCTTGGCACAGGTATGGGGGTGGGGCACAACACTAAGAGTTGTAGGAAAGGCACAGCAGCCTGCCAACACCCATTGTAGAGTCCCTTTCCTGACCTACAGTATCAGTTACACCCTTGTCATCCTACATCAGCACTAAAGCTCACAGCTGTTGGAAGCAGCTCATCCACTATCCAGCACTGAAGAGCCTCTGTAGTTTGTCCTCAGACTTTGATAGCCAGCTCGGCTGTCAGTGCCTCCTGTGGTCTAACGCAAGTGCAGCTACTTGTGGCTTGCCACTGCTGTTTGTTCTCTGAGCTCTGTGTTTATGGTTTATGAGTGAGCGGGTGCCGAGAAGCCAACAGTACACCGGCTTACTGTCGCTATCACCTTCCTCTTCACTGGTTTCATTCCAAATGCACCAGAGTTGTCCAGAGCCAGGCCAAGGTGTCTGCTACATAAAAGTCCTCCCTGAGCACCTTGAACTTCTGGCCTCCTCCAAATTTCAGATTCATTTCTCACCGGTCTCTCAAAGTTCTCGCTGGTGTTTTCACCCGGAAGAATAACTTACAGTTTCCCCTTTTCCTGTCTTCCCATCTTTCTACTTTGCCTAGACCCATCGAAAGAGTATGCATTTGGTAAGCCCTTTTATAAAGACAGTGATAGAAGTTTGTAGAGAGCTGTAGATACACATAGCAGGTCTATATTCTTTACTTAAGTCCCATAAAAAGGCATTCTTTTTATTTGTGACAAATGAAGTGATGGAAAGGGAAAATAGCTCCTCTTTAGATGAAATCATTTGTCCCGTTATCACTGTGTACCTTATCTGCTATATTGATAATGTCTGTGGAAGAAGGAGCCACGTTCATTTTTCACAGCTGTATTTCCAGTGTTTGGGAGCGAGGGAGTTAGCGCTGTGAAGCAGGCAGTGGCTCAGCGCACCAGCTCAATCTCACCCCAGGTACCATCTTTAGTTCACAACTAAAGAAACTTTGTCAAGGCACATGGTGTCTCTCTCTCTCTCTCTCTCTCTCTCTCTCTCTCTCTCTCTCTCTCTCTCTCTCTCTCTGTGTGTGTGTGTGTGTGTGTGTGTAGCTGGAATGGAAGCCCAGCTCTCAAGATCTTAGATACTATGTATTTTCCTACTACACCATCAGATTCCCGTGAATGACCTTTAAATTGTCTTTTACTTTTCTTGTGTATAACTCTAATTGCTACAATTATATAAAAAGTAAAAAAAACAAAACACCCAAAAGCTTTCCTAAACTCAACCTGAATATTTCTCCCTGTTCATTTCAGACACCCAAGTCATTGAAAAGTGGTAGTTTTTTAGTTACCAAAACCATGTTCAAGAGTATCACTGTGCAGCGGGAGAAGGGGTGTACTCTTAAAGGGAGAGGCTCATTTTTCTACCCATGTTCATTGCTTTTCTCTATAAAAATGATTTTTATCTAAGAGTAAATAATAGTTAAGCTGCCATCTCAATTCATTCTGTGCCCCATCACCTAGAATACCCAGCAGTACATTTTGCCTGTTCCTTCATTTTAAAACAAGGAAATAAAATATGAAACAACTCCATCAGCCCAAGACTGTATGTAAGGGAAGACATGTGAGGGGTAGATAGTATACTCACCTCTGCTGAATGAAAGTGAACTAGGCAGGAGCTGAGGAGAGGGCCTAGAGGTTAAGAGCGCTGTCTGCTCTTGCAGAGGACCCAGGTTTGCTTCACACCAACCATACGACAGTTCACAGCCATCAGTAACTCCATTCCAGGGGAGCTGGCGACTTCGCAGGCACCACACAGATACATTGACAACACACTTAAATTATTTACTTGTAGGCAAAGCACTCATATACGTAAAATAAAAATAAATAAACCTATTGTTTAAAAAGGAATGCAGCACAGAGGCTGAGGCAGGAAAGCCGTCATGTGATCCGAGGCAGCCAAAGCTATAATGTGAGTCTCAAAACAAACAAATAAATAGAAGAAGAGACAAACCAACAACCTAACTGCTTCTGTCCTAAACAAATTTTGCATTTTTTTAAAGTTCAAATAAAATTTTTGAGTTATCTTTGAATGATTAAAACTTTCTGCTCCTCCTCAGGTGAAATCTGGAGAACTTCACTTCTCCTCCGGCAGCTTGAATGTTGTATTTTTCTGGTTGATCTTCTGTAATGTTTGCATATTATGGTGAATTGTTGAATCACTAGACTTCACATTTTGTGTTTGGTTAATAAACCAATCAAAAGTCAAGAATTAAGCCAGCAGTGGTGGCGCACGCCTTTAATCCTAGCACTCCGGAGGCAGAGGCAGGCAGATCTCTGTGAATTTGAGGCCAGCCTGGTCTACAAGAGTTAGTTCCAGGACAGGCACCAAAGCTAAGAGAAACCCAGTTTCAAAAAACCAAACCAAACCAAACCAAAACAACAACAAAAAACACCAAGAATTAAACATCTATTTTCTACTTGTTATTTTAATTAAATGTGCTTGCTTTCTATGGTCATGCTAACAGTGTATTTCTTTGAAGGCTGTCAGGATGGCTCAGTGGGTAAAGATGCTCCCTGCTAGGTTTGGATGCTCAGGATCTTCATGATGACAGGAGAGGACCAACTCCCACAACTCACACGTTGCTCTCTGAATTCTAAACTCATACCATGCTACACTTATTCCCATGAACATAACACATACGAGTAAGTAAAGCACAACATGTATAGTGTATATGTACATATGCCTTTGACTTCACATCTTGCACTTAGGAAGCCAAGTCTAAAGGTCCTGCTTTACAGGTTAGCAGGTCTGAACATAATTTCTTTTTTTTTTTCCGTGTGTGTGTGTGTGTGTGTGTGTGTGTGTGTGTTTAATTGTGAGTGCTCATGGGCAGGTCAAAAGGAGACACTGGGTATCTTGCTCTATTTCTCTCTGTTTTCTTTCTTTGTGTCTCGTATTGAACCCAGAGCTGGGTTGGTGGCCAGTAAGGCCCACTGACACTCCTGCCTCTTTTTGTCCCCAGTGCTGGAGATATAGGAAGCGCTGCTACCCAGCTTTTTGTATGGATATTAACGATTTGAAGTCAGGTCTTCATGCTTGCTCAGCAAACATTCTTACACACGGAGCCGTCTCTCCCTCAGCATGGTTTCTAGCACCATTTTATTTATATTTATAACTTTAATCTACCTTTAGTTCTCACCATCAGCTGGGCATGGTTAATACTCACTGGCTGTGGTCTCAGCGGCTGTTCCTCAGAGGTTTCTGCTTCAGTTCCTGCTTGAGCTCATGCCTGATTTCCCTCAAGGTGGGCTGTGACCTGGGTCTGCAAGCCAAATTAACCCTTTTCTTACCTAAATTGATTCTGTTCAGATTGCAACAGAATGAAGCTCAGACACTCTCCTCTTCACCCTCCCACTTCACCCTATTTCAATCTTTTTGCCCCTACTATCCATGCTTCTATATTCATCTTATTTCTTCTTTATAATTAAAGGTGTGTACCGCAATGCCCAGTTTGTTGTGGGCTTTTGAAACCTCAAAGCCTGCCCCCCAGTGACACACTTCCTCTGACAAGGCTACACCTCCTAATCCTTCCTAAACAATCCATCACTTAGGAAACAAACATCCAAATATATGGCCCTATAAATGGCCATTCTCATTCAAACCACCAGTATTTTGGAAGAAGTACAAACTGTACAGCCAGAATTCCAACGACTGAAGGATGTAATTTTTTTCTTATCAGTTAGATTTGAGGATAAATGAAAATTCCATTGTGGTTTGTAGTAACATTTCAAAGAATATCCACATAATACATATGGTCTCACTAACTTAGAGGGTAAAATTTCTTCTTCCTGCTTATGTAGAGTGACTGGAACTCAATGTCAGAAAAGGAATAAACATAGCCTAAAAGGTTTTTTAAAACATTTATTGATCGTGTTTGTGTGTGTGTGTGTGTGTGTGTGTGTGTGATGCACATGCCACTGTATGTATGTGGAGGTCTGAGGACACCTTGTTGGAGTTGACTTTGTCCTTCTACCATGTGGGTTCTGGGCATTGATCCTGGATCATCACACTTATTCATAAGCACCTTTTACTTGCCAAGTCATCTTCTTTATTCCTAAAGGGCTTCCCTAATTTTCCCAAGTTCTTTTCAAATTTCTTCCTCTGTCTTTATTATCCTGAATGACAAAACCATGCCTGATGAATTATTGATGCCAAAGCACTGCACAACACATATATTCTTTTTTCTTTCCCTTTTTCTTTTTTACTTATTTTTTTTAAATTGGAGTAGTAGATTTTCGTTTTATTTTTTCTTTTTTCCTTTATTTATCCTTTTCTCATGTAATGCATTCCAACTTCAGCATCCCCTCTTGGATTACATCCCAACCATAGTTTCCCCTCCCTCCTCTTCTTCAAGTCCTACCCCACACCTCCCCTCTTCCCCAGATCCCCTGCTTTTTCATTTCCCTTCAGGAAAAAAAATCAGGTCCCCCATGATATCAATTGAACATAGATAACAAGATGCACTAAAACTTGGCACAAGTAATGCTGGATGAGGTAACTCAGTAGGACAAAAATGGTTCCAAGAGAAGGCAAAAGAGTCAAAGACATCCCCATTCTTCACTAATAGGAGTGCCTTAAAAACCTTAAACTAATCAAGCAAAGCACATATGCAGAGGACCCAGCACAGAACCATGCAAGCTCCATGATTGTCATTTTAGTTTCTGTGAGCCCATATTATTCATAATCTGCAGAAGAACATCCTGTCCTTGACAGGTCAGTCTGATAGGAACACATAAAGGGCAAGCAGGGGAAAGAGATAATACAATAAACTAGAATATACTGCCTGTTGAGTGTGTGATATAAAACGGTTTTTATAGGAAAGAGGATATTTATCTGATATTGAAAGTACAGGGAAAGATTAAATTATCAGAGAAAGGAATGTATAAGCTTGTTTTCTGTTATAATGAAACTAGATCTCTTATAAAGACAAAAGGTCAATTTGACTGTTAGTTCTGAAGGCTCAAGGGCATTGCCTCAGCTCGGGTGAATGCCTGGTGACAGACGACACTGTCTAGGAGTATAAGTGAGACATAGAGTTTATATACTAGAGAGGAAGTCAAGGAATAATTCAAAGGTCATGATCAATCTTTCATAGGAAGCCTTTTTTGTGAGAACTAACCAGGTTCTCATGGAAGCTGCCTCGATTCCTTTGAAAAGCAGAAACCTCAATGACTTAACCACCCTCCACAGGTCCCACCTTGAAAAGCTTAACACCACCTATCAAAACTGTCCCATTGGGAAACAAACTTTCAAAACACATTTGAGGGACACATTGAAGCCACATCTGAACCACAAGGAACAACCCTGAAGAGGCCCCCAGAAGAGTAGTGCAAACCCTAACATTGGAAAATAAGGATACCTAGCTGTATTCAGTATAGCCAGGCAAGTTGTACATCTTAATTTATTTCATTCCTTGCAATATTCTTTTGAGTATTAATTATCCCTTATGTTGGAAAATAGAAACTTAACCAGAGCCACACAGATAAGGAGCACCCATGACGGTCTCAAGAGTTCTGCCTCCAGTATGTGGTTGGTGTTAACTCTTCAATTCTAAATATCTCAGAACACATGAACAGCTGGAAGGCCTCCTGCAGGGGCAGCAGCACAGAGCAGAATCAGGCATGGATGTACATGGGCAGACAGTGAAAATGGAAGGGAAGGAACACACACAGAGCTGTCCCCAGACCCTAGTGTTTTCAGTGCAGGTATTAACTTGGAGGGCATTCACCTGTGAGTTTTAAGACAATTTAATCTTCATTTTCTTAAAATATGCAATATTTTATTACACCCTTTATAATTTCATACATGCATACATGTATTTTGATGATTTCCCATTCTTCCCCTAACTTATCCTAGATCCAATCTGTATCCTCTACTTCTCCCAATTTTGTATAAAAGGCAAGTTTCTACATACAGACATACATGTTTGTAAACATCAAAATTAAAACAATGCAGTCTCATTGTCACAGGTTGCAGCTTGTGGTAGCTTGAAAGAAAATGACCCACATAGGAATAGCACTATTAGGAGGAGTAGCCTTGTTAGAGGAAGTGTGTTACTGTGGAGGTGGGCTTTAAGGTCTCATATATGTTCAAGCAACACCCAGTAACTTTATTCAGTTCCTGTTGCCTTTGAATCAAGAAATAAAAATCCTCAGCTCCTTCTTCAACACCATGTCTGGCTGAACGCTGCCATGCTCCCCACCATGATGATAATGGACTAAATCTCTGAAGCTATTTTCCTTTATACAAGAGTTCCTTTGGTCATAGTGTCTCTTCATAGCAACAGAAACCCAAACTGAGACACAGCTGAATTGGATTTAATGGGAAACAAGAAAGTGGCACAGGGGTGATCATCCATTTCAATTATAATATGATTTTTCAATTGTGAAAATGTACAAATGACATGTTATTTGAATTTTGTGGTTGTAGCTTTGAAATTTGTGTGTGAACATACATTTTAATTTTAAAAATTCACAAATATTAAATTTGGTCTCAGAACTGACCCGTTTCCTCCATGCTGTTTCTGCGTTCTCCCTCCTTCTGCCATGGTCAGAGCCAGACATGGGTAGTGGTCATGCTTCACTGGCCAATCCCCATGCTCACTGGGGTCCCAAGTGGGTGGAGATGTGGAGCCTGCTCAATAGCTTCCTATGCTGGTCACAGAGCACTGCTGTCAGCCACAGGGACAGAGGGGAAAAAAAGAAGGATGCAGGCAAATGGGGGAGGAAAACTGGAGTGATAGTGAGCCTCGCTCAAACTGACACTATCTATCCTGGAACAAATTCACAGAGCTCTTTCCTGTCCCAAGACATGTTAGGAAAACAATGATCTCATCTGCAGGAGCCAACTGGACTTGGGCGAGGACTGCATCAGTCAAGCTTCCTGAAAAGAGAGAGAAAAAAGAATCAACATCTGAATTCAATAAATTCTTTAAAAAATAAGTTTCCAAGAAAAGAGCCAGTAACTGTCTTCTCCACGCTTCTTCCGGCTCTAGTTCAAACATCAAACAGAACCCATGCGTCTATTTAGAGATTTGGTGGGGGGGTGCCTTGAATTTTTTGTTTCTCTACTCACACTGAGTTTATTTTTTTAAAAAAAAAATCTTTCAATCATATGACATTCATTTTCATTCCTTGGGAAACATGCATTTCTGATTCCAATTTGGTGAGGTTGGCTCTAGCTTTACCTCTTTAGCTTAATACGGGGAAGTAGAATTTTGCCAGGAGTGAGATTGAGTATTTCTCACACACATTTGTTCTTTGGATAAAACTTTCCTATACAACTCTACAGCACCAGAACCCCCAAATAGCCAGTAGTGGTCCAAGAATGTTGAGTACTTACAGGCTACCTACGTATGGCATTCCTTTCTTGAAACAAGAGAAGAACATGGATAGTGCCCCTTGTGCATTTTCCTTGTCTCCTAGTATGTGTTATTTATTTATCCATATTGAAGTCTTAATTGATAATTATTTAGAATGCTCTAGAAAATAAGGAAAGGTAAACCTGTTTAGGGTTCGCTGGAAAAAAATAGATAAATGAATTCAAACAATTCTTTATTGATGGGTGAATGGATGGAAACAATAACTTCTGGTATCTCAAGTAGAAATAGATGCAGTGTGATCCTTCTTAGAAGGAAAGGGTCCAAAAAAGCTCCAGAGAGGCTCTGGGAAGGATGATGATGGAGAGGTGTTGTAATAGGAGCTACGGGCTACATTCCTGGCACCCAGCCACCTGCACATCTAGCTTTATACCCGAAATAATTACAAGGAAACTATTCTTTTAAACACTGCCTGGCCCATTAGTTCCAGCCTCTTATTGGCTAGCTCTTACATATTGATCTAACCCATTTCTAATAATCTGTGTAGCACACAAGGCGGTTTATCAGGGAAGATCTTAACCTGCATCTGTGTTGGGTGGGAGAATCATAGCGACTGCCTGACTCGGCTTCTTTCTCTCAGTATTCTGTTCTGTTTACTCCACCTACCTAATTTTCTGTCCGATCAGGGCCAAGCAGTTTTCTTTATTAGTTAACCAATAAAAGCAACAGATAAGATACAGGACCCACCTCCATCAGAGAGGGAAGAGGAGAAGGGTTTTCGGTGAGCCAGGTGTGTGCCGTGATTGGCTGCTGAAGCAGGAGAGACTGGTGATGGGTACGTCTCTGCCTGATACAGAAACAGGTAAGGGAGTCAGATGGTCACATGACCAGGTGAGTAGGCCCTGCCAGGTCTGGAAAAAGAAGCACAATGCTGCAAAGGGCAGGAAGGCTTTCTGATCATAGCTGGCGACAAGCTTGTTTGGGCGGTTCAGTCAGGAACACAGTACCAAGGACTGGTCTCTGGGCTAATGATGTCTTTTTATGCTCTAGGTATGATCCTGATCTCCTAGAAAAAAAATAACACACATTTTAGTTTTCTTGGGTATTTCCCCCTTTTTCCTCCAGTCCTCTTCGCTGGTCTTTTGGTCTCTTTTTCATAAGCCACATTTTAAACTGAATTTTGAGACCATTTCACCTTTTCCACCTATCTCCTTTAGGCATTCAATCAACAGTCTTCATTTCTTTCTGGCTGATGTTTCTGTTTGGTTTGGATTGATGTGGTTGGGATCATTGATGATTTTTTTTTCTCTTAAATTTTTAATTTGTCTGGTAATCCGGGTAAGTGTAATGAGATGAGAGAAGGAACTTCGTGGGTGTCTGTCTTAGTCTGGGACAGACATGAAGGAACTTCGTGGGTGTCTGTCTTAGTCTGGGACAGACACGAAGGAACCTTGTGGGTGTCTGTCTTAGTCTGGGACAGACACGAAGGAACCTTGTGGGTGTCTGTCTTAGTCTTGGATAGACACGAAGTTTCAAGGACGCTGAGGCAAATGCACATGTGTCTTGTGTGAGGATAGTTGAAGAAGCCAGTGTTGCTAGAGGGGAGCAGCAGAATTACACTTGCCTATGCGGGCTCTGTCTAAAGGTGTTCTAGAATATCACCTCATTTTGTTTCCATAATAATCCGATGAGTCAGCTTCTATGATGGTAGGGGACATAGAGGATTGAAAGAGAAGGATTAGGGAAGAGCGAAACAGGAGCCTTCTCATTTCTTGTTTAGTCCTAACAAAGTAGGAGGAGCAATGAGCCCCATCACTTCTCTACTGAAGTATTTTATCACCATATATTAATTATTCATAACGGGTTTCTTTATGATATCTTTATACATGGACATTTTGATCTTATTTACCCCCTCACTCTTTCTTAATCCCTCTTACAGTGCTAGCTGCCTTCTCAGTGAGGTCCCTTCTATGAGATCCCCTTCTGTGTGTGTGTATGTGGTATGTATCCAGTAAGTTTTATTTGGGTTATTTACAGGATCACAGGTGAGGGTTCTTTTAAAACAGTATTTTTTTATTTATGCATATGTATGTAGCCTGTGTGAGGTTATGTGTACCATATATGTACATATGCCCACAGAAGACACAGGATGCCTGATTTCCAGGAACTGGAGTTACGGGCAGCTGTCAGCAGCCTGATGTGAACCTGGGTTTTCAAAAAAAAAAAAAAAAAAACAAAACCAAACCAAAAAAAAACAGTTAAGTGCTCTTACTGCTGAGCCTTTGCGCAGGCCCTGGTTAAAGAAGCATGGGAACCTTACCTGCAGCTCTACTAATGAAGAAAATGCCCCCATCAACGATTAACTTTACACAGATCTTCAGAGAGGAAGGGACCTATGAGTCCCTCCCCTTTCCATAATAAGGTATTAATGCCCAATCATACCTCCAACCTATCTTATAAGGTCATTAATCTCATTCATAAGGACAGAGTTCCTAGGAACCAATTGATTTCCCATCTTACTGCACTATATGAGGAAACACGTTTCATTTCATTTACAACACTTGTAGTTTATTGATCTTGACAAGCTAAGCACACCAGGCCTAAGTGCAAGTTGACTCTGGCTTCCGTCAAGTTTCCAGCAGGGTGGGAAGGGAATTCTTTTGAAGTTAAGTGCACTTATGTAGCAAGAGAGGAGTGAGTTTGGTTCTCCTAGGAACTTCCTGCCCAAGACCACAAACAGTTTAGCTATGATCATTTGGAGACTACCTTCACTTCTCTGTTTGTTGGAGTGGAAGGAACCCCGGTCCCAGGCATGTGAACTCTGTAGGTCAATGGGAATGCTGTGTCTATGCTTACACTACTTTGTAGAAACTGTTTTACAAAATTCAAATCAGCGAGGAAGCAGTGGTTACATTTCCTTTTCCTTTACAGTTTCATTTCTCTATATGACATACAGCCAATACCCATTTCACTAACTGTGCAAAAATTCAAACAATAAAGCATCCCTCTCTCTCTGAAATTTCAACTCTGCCCCCATAGTAGGATCCTATTCCCTTGTAATGCCTTTACAGTGGCTTTTCCTTTACTTGAGATATAGGGGTTCATAAAGCAGTACACCCGATTATCACCAGGCACATCTGACTCAAAGCTTGATCTAGAGCTGAAAGCTGTGTTGGATTCTGAAGAGAGAGGGGGAATAGAACACATAATTAGAGCATGCTGGTGGATAAACCAATCTGTAAACTCCCCTTTGGCAAGTATGATCATGATCAGGCTAAAGAACTTACAGAGATTCTGTTTTTGCCACATGGAAACAAGAACATCAAACCAGACTCTGAGCTTCCCAGGATATACAAATAGGCAGATTCCATTTTCCTGTCAAGGCTTCTCAAGCCCAGCAGTCTGCTAGTAAGGTTGCCAGAGTGGTGGCCATGTTCAGTTCATATCCTTTCCCTGGCTCAACTTTTCCTTCAAGAAGTTTAAATTTAGTTTAAAAAGCTAAGGGAATTAGCATCTAATTGTAAGAAGTATACAAGAAAAATTGTATAAACAATCAGGACTTTTAAAATCGTGTATCTCTAACACCATCTAGACTACTGGTTATCACTAAGTTCAATGGTTTCCATCACCACCTAATGCTCTCCAACTCTGGTCAAAGTCTAAGACATCAAAATGAACCCCACCACTTCCTTCCTAGAGTGACAAATTTAGTTCTCTACCTCATTATGGAGCAGAGGCTCCTGGACTCCTTACCAACTGTAATTAGCTTTAGAGATAGTTTCTGATGGGAGTTTTCTCCTCCCTCATCACTGGCCGAAAGAGAGCACTGACATGGACCCATATTATACTATGACTATGGAAACACTTTTCTGTTCTTTCCGTTCCATTGATGACATGACATTTAGGCCTAGCCACATTTATAAAAACCACCTAGCACTTGGTGTCTGTCAATGCTGAACCTTTCTGTCAGATTCTTTGAAAATACATTTGAAGGGCTGGGAAAGTGTTCAAATGATTATTACAGAGACATGGGGACAGATCCTAAGCATCCATGAAAAGGCTGCCATGGCGGGATACAGCTTTGGGAGGCAGAAACTAAAGAATTCTAGGGCCTCTCTCTTGCTAGTCTAAAGCTTCGAGTTTGAGGTTCAGTGAGAGACCTTGCCTCAAACAATGATGGGGAGTAGATAGAAGGTATTGGATGTCAGTATCTGTTCTCTGTATGAATGTAGCACACACACACAACATCCCTCCAAAATGAACTTAATAGAACATTAAGCAAAATCATATAGTATGATTTTATGTACATATCTGTGAATTGAGCATTTTTCATCTTACTTTAGTGTTTAATACTAGATTATATACCTCTTTTCTTACCTTGTCGCAAGGAATTCAAACCCATCATTAAACACAATATAATATAAACAATGCAATACTTTCTATATGCATTGACTCTTTGGAACCATTTCTACCAATCAATGTTCCATTAACTCATGTATGTCAGAAACATTTTACATTTTTTGTAATGAATTATTTTTTGTGATCATTTTTGTTTACAATTGCTTTTTAAAAAAATCTAAAGCAGGTTAAGGATCTAATTGGCACCTAGAATAACTTATATCCTGAAATCATTTTCTGCATAATACAGGCACAACATTTGCTGTTTTTATGACATCTCTTCCTCTCTACTTTTTGGGTCTGCTCAAGAAAGTAAATTATGGGTCAAACATATATGTTCCTCCTCTAATGGACCTTCACCAGCTCAGTGTTAGAACACAGCAGTGAAGATCAGCCTTCTTCTGCAAACCAGAGAGAGCCATGGCTGCCTAGGGATTGACTCACAGAAGCAACATTGCTGTGGAGTCACAAACCAAGCTCATGGGGCTTAGGTGTCTAGACAACAGCTGAATTACAAGTGCACTATTCTAGAGAAACCAGGGTTAGTTTTGCAGACCTAGACAATAAAATAGCTGGGAAAGCAATTGTCCAGGTCTTTGCTTCACTGGGATGTGTCTTTCCTTGACAGTAGAGAATTTCCAACTTTGAGAGCAAGTGTGTTACCAGGGTTCCTAGGATAATTTGATTTACCATAATCTTCGATCTTCCCCATCTCCTACATGATTCCATACTAATGACCTTACCATGGTTTTTTTTTTTTCTGAAAATAAAAATTGGTCTAGGAAGTATGATGTTTTGATTAGCAATTTAAACAAACAAGAGGTTATTAAGAACTCAGATGGATGGGAAGTTTTCCAGAGATGCTAAATAATGTCCAGAGACTATGCTACAAACTGAAATAGAGGCCTTACCAAATATAATGGCCCACAGCAGTTAGTTGGTTTCAAGTAAAACACAAACCTAACATCTTCAGGACTAGCCCTGGGCTCTAACTGGCAATAGGAGACCTACTGCCCCTTGAAACTTTCTAAACACTTATCAAAATCCTCTCCCCAGGTATTTGCTGATTACACAATAGTCACACCTAAATGTACCCTTTCTCTACTCCTGAGTTATTTATTCTTTGAAAGAGACTAGAAAAGAAGAAAGTAATTAGTCACCTCCTAGACTAATGTCTGGAGACAGAATCCTAGGAAATGGGTAATCCATCCTGTCATTAGGTCTCCTAACTCACAAAGCTAAGGCTACCATGCTTCCCAGAACAAACAGTCCAATTCCACATATATTCAAATGTGACCAAGTGCAGTGCTCTAGAGACATTTGAAGAATAAGCCTGGAAGGTCAAGGCCAGGGGGCAGGAATTAACCTTGAATGAAACCCTAGTAAGCCTGGAGAAGTGCTCTGTGTCTTGAATTTCAATTTCTAGAGTAGCATGAATAATTTTCCTCCTTATAGGACTGCTGTGGGAATTAGTATGACGAAGGTCCTTGTACCATGCCTGGCATACAGCAGTAACTCAGTAGACGGAACCAAAATGCTGGCATACAGCAAAGACCCAGCAGTTTTTGTTGAGTAAACACAGTTGTGAGTTTCCTCTGCTTGTCCTGATCTCTACCTCCCACTCCCAGGCCTTTTTCCATTAGAATGGAACAAATTGGAGCTAGAAGAAAAAATAAAAATGACTATGTCAAAATTGACTATGACAAGACTAGAAATAAAACCAAGAAGAGCCAAACATCCAAGGAAGTTTACAAATCAGGACAAGGATGAAGATGAATTAAGGAAGGAGGCAAATCAGGAGTATAGGAATTCTACATATGTCTCCCTCCTTGGGCTGCCTGTGCTGTGCAGTACAACAGCTTGATCCCAGACAAGTTAAAACCTGAAAGCTTCTTTGAAGCTGTAGCAAGAACATAGAGGGTGTACGAGTTCACCTTAATAGATGAAGTGAAGACAGGACCACTCCAAGGTATGGTTAAGGGGAAGGTTTTTACTGTAGATATGAGGGAGAGCCAGAGGCACCTGGAAGAGTCCAGAGCAAAAAGACCAGGAGACTAAACTGGACCATGAGAAAAGAGGGGTAGGAGCAAGAGAGAACTAAAAGAGAGGAAGGCAAAAGGGAGGGGGAGAAGGGAGCACGTGGCCAAAATGTCAAGGTTATATAGGAATGAGAAGCTGGGGGGGGGGGAAGCCCGAGAGCTGGAAAAGTTTAGGGTAGAGGACAGGGTGAGAAGAGCTAAGAGCCATGGACACCCAGCAGGCCTGGAGGCCAGCATGTGCTTTGATTTGCTAATAGGCACCACAGAGAGGCAATTGTTCTGAGTTTCTTTTGGACCTGACACCAGATGCTTGTTTATTTGTTAGAGCCCCTCATTTCCCCTTCTCTCTAACTCCAGCATCTCTCTCTATTCTGGAAACAGAGAAGTCAGGAAGTTGTTTCTTTGTATTTGAAGACTAGCAGCAACAATAACGTTCATACCCATCAATAAAACCAGTGTGTTACTCCTATTAAAATATGTACAAACTAAACAGATTGGTTTTGCATATCAATTCAAAGAAGCAAAGGGTCTGTACATAAGCATGTGAGTGGCAGAGAGTGTTCCTCACTAACTTCTCAGTTGATAGCCTTAATGATCCTTTTCTTATGTAACGCTTGTGTTGTTACAACTTCTTACCAGTTACCTTCCATCAAAGGGAACATTCTAAGCCTTCTGCTGTCATTAATAATTTAAAAATTATGTTGTTGATTAGCATGCAGAGAAATGGGTTTCACAGTAACATTTTCATACATATATATCGTCATGCTTTCTCATCTTCCCTAGCTCCCTTGCTGGTCCTCTTGTCCCAAGTAGCTCCCCAACTTCTGCTTCTGTAATGCCTGTATTTCATTACCCTTCCTCTTCTTTCTTACTTTTAGACCTCTTCCTCCTTTTCCATTGTCCCCTTCTACTTCCTGTAGATTACAGATAGGTAATAGGTAGGTAGGTATAGGTGGGTGATAGGTTGGTTCTGCACATGACAGGAAGCATTCAATAATTGTCTCTCCAACTGTCCTGTTCTCCTTTAAAGCCCTCAGCCCACCAGCTCACCACTGTAGGAGAGGAGGAGGTGTATTTTCAATCCCACAGACTGTAGCTGAAGACTGAAAAGTCAACCTGAAACGGGTGGATTTTTCCGTACAATCCTCTGCATGTTGGTGTTGGCAAGAGTGCCAGCACAGCAAGAGAGGAGGGTTTGTGCCCGGTGGCGGCTTTCACACCCGTGTGTTGACAAGGCAAATACTGAGAATGTTTCTGCAGTGTCTCGGGTTCTTGTCCACAATGGGCCGGCAGTTTACTCTGTGGTCACAGCAGCTTACCAGGCTTCAAAGCGCTCCTTTGGTGTAGTCTCCTTTCTAGCGCAAGGTCTCTGACCTGCGGTGGTTTCCCTCCAGCACTGAGCACAGACCACTGTGTATGTGGCAGGGGAAGAAAACCCTTGGTTTCTTTTCACACCTCCTTGTGCAGTCCTCGCTGGTACTAAATCAGAGATTTTTCTGCTTTCATTTTCTGATTTTGCAAGCATTCATTCTCCAGCTTTGAAAAATAAGTTTTACCTAAACATTCCCTTTCCTACTTCCTAGTATCCTAGGAAGCTTAGCAGCCACATCTTTAGAAACAGGTTCTGATTCAGGCACCAGAACTAGAATGGTAGGGCCAACAGAAGAACCCTGGTCATATGAGGCACAGGAAAACCCCAGGATACAAGGGCCCCGAATGTGGTTTAAGCAAAAGAGACAAATGACTATATTTGGTACATAAAATATAGAACAGATGTTGAGGCCACAGAAAAACCTCAGAAAGAAGTTATGGCCAAAGCCAGAGTTCAAAGCAGGAGCGTAGAGCACAATTGCAGAGGTGACTTAACTAGAAAAAAACCTTTCAACCACTAGTATTGCTACCGTTGCTGATGTCTGCCACACAACAGCCAGCACTGCTACCTTTGCTTGACACGTACCATACAGCAACCAGCCTTGCTACCATTGCTTGATGTCTAACCATACAATTGATGCTCTGCTTGATGCACTACAAACACTACAGCTCTGCTGCTCTTGGACCCTATGGTCCCCATGGTCCCCAAGGTGTAGGAGCAAGTGGGCTCAGAACTGGATGCTTTGTTCCACATGCATCCCCTGCTTCTAGGATGACGAGCCATCCTTTCTCACGCTCTAACACCGGGTAGGTTTTTCATGTTCTGGGTCTGGCTGACACTTTCTTTTTTTTTTTTTTTAATTTTTTTTCTTGTTAAAATTTCTTTTTTTTCAGTATTTTTATTTTATTATTTTTTTATTATTGAATTTTCTCTTTATATTATTTAATTAAAAATTTCCATCTCCTCCTCTCCTCCCATTTCCCTCCTGTTCTCCCCATCCCCCTTCCCCTCCCTCTCCAGTCCAAAGAACAGTCAGGGTTCCCTGCCCTCTGGGAAGTCCAAGGTCCTTCCCCCTCCATCCAGGTCTAGTAAGGTGAGCATCCAAACAGACTAGGCTCCCACAAAGTCAGTACATGCAATAGGATCAAAACCCAGTGCCATTGTCCTTGGCTTCTCAGTCAGCCCTCCTTGTGGCTGACACTTTCAAGAGGAGAATGATCCAAAGGTAATGTGAGGTTTGGTTATAATTATGCTTCAGAATGCTTGCATGTTACAAGGAAGACAAGAAGGAAGCACAGACAAGAAAAAGGAGCAACTGGACAACAGTGCAGGCTTTTATTCAGGACAAAGACTTGCAGAAGAAGGGCCTGGTTTGGGAGGCAGAGCCCAACGTCAGCCTGCAGCATGGAGTAGAACATGGCAGAGACTGGTGTGAAGGAAATTTCTTTCTTTCTTTCTTTCTTTCTTTCTTTCTTTCTTTCTTTCTTTCTTTCTTTCTTTCTTTCTTTCTTTCTTTCTTTCTTTCTTTCTTTCTTTCTTTCTTTCTTTCACAGACGGCCATTGCTGGGGTAAGTTATAAAATGCTGGATAATTCATAGGTCTTCTGACTGACTAATACTGGAGTGAGGAGTGGATCAATGGGGCAGGAAAGGCAAGAATGGAGAGGAACCGGTTACTTAAATTTTGGAAATTAGGGTGGCTCTATTTGACACTTACTCTAACTACTGAGCGAGTCCGCGTAGACACAGGCCATATTCTATGAAAACAGAAAGTTCCGTTCAGTAGAACTGTCAGGAAATGGCTTATAGCTATAGAAGTCTTTGCTTTCATTAGAACTCTGAGACTTTCAAGTGAATTGTCCTTGGGAAATGGAAGTACTACATACAGTATTCTTTTATTTCTTTGTTTTTGTTTGTTTTTCTGAGATAGGGTCTCTCTACAAAGCCCTGACTATCTAGGGTGAAGATGGACGCTTAAAAGAAGTCCCACACTAGCTCAGAATTGAGAATAATAGAGGGTTATTTATTTAGGGATAGACTCAAAAATCAACACCCTGTGCCGGAACAGAAAATAGCAACCGAATCCCGTAGCTGGAAAAGAGCAGGACATGCACTTGACATCAGCATAAATAGTATAAGAGGCCACACCCAGGTGGGCTGGTAACTTAGGCTGCTGGCAGCAGGAATTCCTACAGCAGGCTGGCCTTGAACACACAGAGTTCTCTGTCTCCCCAGTGTAATGGAATGATAGAAAAGGCCTTGGTTTGGGAGTTAAAATGGACTCAGATCTCTGTCTTACACTGAACCAACTGAGAAAATTCAGCCAGGAATCAATTTCTCAATAAAGAAAATAATAGTAACAGTCCTTTACAGGGATCCATTGAGTTTATATAACATATGTAATATAGCTGATGCCATGGCCTAAACACAGAACTCAATATTCTTCATGTGGTAGTCCCTTCACTGTAAAAAAAAAAATGTGTGGCAGAATGAAGGGTTATTGTGGCTAAATAGCTAACCGGTTAGATCAGGGCTGTTCTGTGTTATATAAATGCCAATTCACTCAGTCCTCATAGAACCCTGTTACGTAGGGGATATTATTATTATTTTCATTAGTGGAGGAGAAAATTAAGATAGATTAAGTAATTTACTTAAGAATTGAGTCTCTGTTAATGTTAATTTCTCAATGGTTTTTCTAATAGCTCCTAAATTTTAGTGCTTTTAAAAGACAGAGGCTAGCAGATGTTCCAAAAAAAGAAAAAGAACCCACTGTGCTGCTCTTAGGAGCTCCAGGAACCTTCTACCCAGAGTCTCAGCCAACTCTGAGGTTCTCAGAATTCTCTTGTGGACATTTTGTATCTAGGCAGCAGGCTGAGAGAGGATTGGAAGCAGCATTTCTCAACTTCAGTATTCGTGATGACTAATTTTATATGTCAACTCGACTGGGATAAAGGACTCTCAAACAACGGCAAAACTATTTCTGGGTGTGTCAGTGAGAATGTTCCTGGGGAAGATTAGCACTTGAATTTGTAGGCCGAGTTAAGAAGATCCACCCTGCACAGTGTGGGTGGTCTTCATACAACCACCCAAATAGGGCCCGCAATACAGCTGAGAGCCCAATGAGGACAACCTGGTAGAGATGCCAAGTCACTCTCTCCTCCTTCTCGTCCCCACCTCTCTCTCCTCTTTTGCTCTCTTCCCCTCCTCTCCTTGAGTTGAGCCACCCACCTCGTTCTGCCTGCTCCCCTTTCTTGTTCTCAGGGTTTCAGCAGCTCCCTGGTTTCCAAGTCTCCAGAGCTGGGCTGAATCATGCTGAGAACCCACGAAACATCTAGGATTGGTGAGGCTTTTCAGTCTAGAGCTAAGTAGGCCCATCCCCTTTAAATCTCCTCTTCCATGCATCTAGCTGTGCATATCTGATGGATGCTATATTTCTATGGAGAAACTTGACTAATATTTATATTTGGGGCAGGATCATTCTTTATCTTTACTATGAGATATCTACCAGTAATCCTGGTCTCCACTCTCTAGATGCCAGTAGCCATCTCCCACTTGTGATAGTCATAATGTCCTAGGGATAGGAAGTGGGGGATGGATATCAAGACTGCCCTGCATATAAGAACATTCTTTGAAATGAAGACTTCAAGGGTCATAGAGTCTAGTATAAAGAGTGATCAGATAACTGTACCCTAACTTTATAGGCCAGAACTCAATGAAATAGTCACACTTAACTGCAAAGGGGCGGGAAAATGCAATCCAGTCATGTGTCCAGGAAGAAAAGGAGGTCTAAGAAGATGAGCTTAGCAATGTGGAATCTAAGCAGTATAGATGCTCTCCTCCCACCCCACCCTTGCCCCCAAAAGAATCACACTAACAACTTCAGAAAATCTGGTAGAAATATGCAAGGTATTCTACACTGTTGGAGACAGAAACACACCATTCTAACAAATTTTTTCACAACTGACTAACTCACTCTATACGGGCTCTCCTAAAGTAAGATGTTGATGCTATCCACTGTTAGATGCCATGGTCCCAGGTGGAGAGATTTGCTAGCCAAGAGCCAGAAGCATTCGAACTGTTGCAAGGACCTATGGGAATGCTGAATACCTGCAGGGTGTGCATGAAACCAGAATGAGTGAGTGTTCCCCAAACACATTCCAAAAAGATAAATACTTGTGATATGTGTGGCCTAGAGTGCAAGAGAGACCAAAACACATTTTTGGAGAAGTATCAAATCTGCAGACACATGCCTGAAGGAGATTCACACCCAGAAAAAGCACAAGGCGGGAGTTGCCATCCATTTACTGTTTATAGTTTCAAAGACAGCTCCTAGGTTAGCGCAAAGGCATTTTGTCTAATAAACGATGCTGTTTAGCCTCTCACTGGAAGCGTGAGGACTTTCGTGTTCAAAAATGCGTGAGGTCATACCCATTTTGCACATTTTTTAATGATCATCTAAGCTGGCTCCCATGAGTGCATTCAAACCTTTTAAAGATGTGTTCTGTTCTATGGTAAAAAGCCATGTTTGTCTTGTTTGTTTTATTATATGGTGTGAGAAAAAGTGTTTCTCTGTTACCTAGTTCAGACATTTTTCTCCTCCGTATGCAGTCACAGTGCAGAGGACTGAAACTGCACAAGTTTCCAACCAGCTGGTGCCAAATCCACCTCCTGGAGCCAAGGCTGGCGCTCCTGGCCCTACAACTAACCCAACCCCATTCAACTCCTACCCTAATTAAAAGAGAAGACCATTTCATCTCAGTGCCAATATAATTGAATCAAATCTAGCCTAGACAATCAATGCTAAAGAAAATGGTTGGTCCAATAAATATACAAGAAAGATCCATATTATATTAAAGTTACTGAGAGCCTGGGTATGTCTTACTAAAATTAACTATTCTATCTCTTTGAAACACAGACAAGCTTACACAAAACTAAAAAAAATAGAAAATGAGGGAAAGAATCAAGTTCTCGAAGAAAATTTTGGCTTGGAAGTATATCTCTACAACCCCAAGATTCCTGAGGCTGAGGTGGGGGGTAGTCTGGGCTCTATAGTGAGAACCTATCTCACTATATATATTATATAATTTTGCTAAATGAATTAATTAAAAGATATTCTGATCTATCTCAATGAGAGGAAGAATTCATTTTCATCCCTACATAACAGATCTCAGAGACATTTTCCAAAGAATGGAAAAAAACAGTCATGACATAATATCGATCAATGCAATAACTAGAGACAATGGCATTTTTTAAAATGCATTTTTAATTAAAATAGGATCATATCACTTTCCTCTCTCTAGCCAATCCAAGATACCCTCCCTTTAACCCTTCTTATGCCCTATCAAGGTTGCTAGTCTCT
This sequence comes from Microtus agrestis, assembly GCA_902806775.1. Taxonomy (NCBI): domain Eukaryota; kingdom Metazoa; phylum Chordata; class Mammalia; order Rodentia; family Cricetidae; genus Microtus; species Microtus agrestis. The sequence continues at coordinate 25,945 of CADCXT010003567.1, forward strand.
TTTCATCATTATTATTGTCACATATAGATAGATGGATGGATGTATATGCACAGATCATAAAGATGCACACACACATATCCTGCTGAGTCCTGCTGTTTTTGTGTACATATATGGTTACCAGGCTGATGGCTGCTTTGGACAACCAATAAGGATGGAGTTTCATCACTGAGATGCTAATTCTGTAATTCCAAGGAATCATTATTTGCATGAAAAAAGAAATTAAAGGAAAAGAAAAGGAAATATGACTGCTTCTAGGAATGGTGGAGGAGGTTTGTTGCAGATATATGGGAGAACACAGCCAGGGGCAGGAACCTCTGAGAAAGTCCAGAGTGGTCATGACCATACTGAGCTGGGCCATGTGGGGAGAGGGGGAAGAAAGGGAACCAGGTACAGCAGGCAGGAGGCCCCAAATACAAAGAGAGCTGGTAACTAAAATGGTTGGATTACATAGGGAAAAGCAGCCCAGCTCCTGGGCTGGAGACTGTAGGGTAGGGGCAGGGTATGCCATCCGGGAGAACCTTGTAACAGGCAGGGGCTGAGGGATGCAGGGAGAACCTGGAGGCCAGGTCAGCTATCTGTTAAACAGGCACCTCAGCCAGCGTTTGAAATCTCACACTCAAGAGTTTTCTTTATATTGGTGGGAGCCCTCAATATTTTCCCTCTTCCACAGTAATGTGTCCACTGATAATGCCATTTTTCTGCGCTTGTTTATTCTGTGATTTCTAGGGCAGACTCTTTCATAGCAGACCTCCTGGTATTCTGACCCTTCCACTCTTTTCTCCTGCCTCTTCTGAGACGTTCCCTGAGCCACGGACACAGGAGCTGTGAGGTAGACATAACCCCTGGGGCTAGACTCCCCATGGTCTTGTGATGTCTTATGTCCAGTTGCGGTTTTCTGTAATGTCTCCATTTGCTGTAAGGCTTCTTTGACAAGGGATGGTAGCTACACTTATCATATGTTTAAGGATAAGATTTAGGATGTAGAAAAGAACTATGCTGCTTGAACAAAAGTGGTAATAGCAGATTGTTTTCTAAGGCTCATGACCTCGTTAGCCCTGGGAAGCTAACTAAATTTCCAGTACCAGGAATCATTTCCCTCCTGCCGAGTGGGTCTGTAATCCAATTAGACAGCTGTTGGTAGCCACCGCCAAGTAAGTGCCAATGATTACGACTTTGTGTATATCTTACCTTCAGCAATTGTCATGGTTCCTCTCCCTTGGCAGCTGAGGGAATGGCTTTTCTCTAGTGTTTCAGCAAGAAATAGGTTAGCGATCATGGCTAGCTAATAAAGGTGTCCATATGAATGTCAACTTACCAAATATTTATTTAGAAATTTTGTATGCAAATTACTCTGTTAAAATGGCAGATAAAGGTGAGAAAACGCAAGATGCATCCCCAGCAAACTTGGGATGTAGTAGACAAGTGAGGAAAATGAGACTGTTGGGGGAAATGGGAAGTGGGGCCGAAGGAGGGAAAGAGGAAGAAGAAGATGAGGATGCGAGGAAACGAAAAGGGAAGTGATGGGAAGAGTAGAGAGGGGCGGGAAAGGGGAGAGACTAAAGATTTGAAACTTGCTAACAACTCACAAAATACGGAACAAAAACAACAGTTTAAAGAGCGCAAAAATCTGGGGGTTGGTGCTAGCTCGGTGGGTAACAGCATCTGCCACTGAGATGGACGGCCCGAGTTGGATCCCCAGTACCCATGTGGCAGAAAGAGAGAACTGACTCCCACAAGTTACCCTCTGATCTCCATATGTGCGTACACACCTCCATACACTACACACACATACAAATAATAAATACATAAACAAGCAAACAAGCATAAATAAGTAGCTAAATAAATGTAAAAAAAAAGCTAAGTACAAAATCTGAGAGCTAGAGAGATGATTCAGCAGTTAACAGTGCTTCTTGCTCTTCCTGGAGACCTGTGTTAAGCATCACACAATGGTCTGCAACTCCAGCTCCAAGGGATCTGACACCCTCTTCTGGCCTCTAAGGGCATCCTCCCCTCCACCCACGCACGCATGCACACAGTGCACACACAAATAAACACAACAGACAAAGAGAAGATCTGGAGAGGAATGCATTAAGGCTGTCAAAATTAAATCTGCCATCATTCTGAATTATGATGCAATGGCAAATGTAGAACCCTAAGTGAGAAAAATCATAAGGCTTTATAATTTTTATTATTCATCTAATCTGGTGACAAACCAGCCCCTAACAAATGCTCAAATGGCTGTCTTCCCTCAGCCCAGAAGTGAAGCGTTTTCCTCCCCAAAGTCCTCAGCCAAGACTTGACATTGCTCTCAGGTCCAAGGCTGTCAACAAAGAGGCCTCCCTCTGTAGCAAATCTCCATCCAATCACTTAATCACTCTCCTCTGTTGAATTTGGAATACTGTAAGGAAGTTTTTTTTCCCCCTTGTTTCAGAGACACAAACCAACAAAACCCTGAGCAAACAAAATGAACCTGGGAAATGGGTTGCTTTAGCCAGCCCCTCTCCTCATTGTCCAGATGATCCTGATTAAAGCCCAGCTTTCCCCTGTGGTTTAGTCTTGCCTGTGGGTGTGGCTAGAGAGAAGCAAGTGCAGAGCTGACTGCATCCACTAAAGACTATACCACTACGTACACATTAAACAAGCAAGCCAAGAGAAAAAAGGCTCTATGTGAAGAAATGGAATTGGCCAGATTTCATATTCTCCCATGCCTTGTGGCTTTATGTACTCATTCATTAATATGTGTACTTTACAAATCAGTGTGATGTCCCATGTGGATACATTTAGAATACTATAACTGTTATCATGCTATGCATATTTCATCTGCTATTTGTTTCTTTTGTTTCACTATCATCTACAGCTCCATCCATATATGAGGCGGTATCGACGTGTTGGCCCTAACTACTGTGCTTTGCTCTCATTGAGACAGACACCCCCAAGCCACATTTCTGGGTGCTGACACACACATATATATGACCCAGAACTGTCACTTTCCTCTCCAGTGTGTCAGAACAGGCCACACTTCTTTTAGCCCTCCGTTTCACACCATAAACCTCATCCTTTTGTTTTCAGAATGATTTTCACAAAATCCCTGCTACCACCTACGTTAAAGTCAAGTTATATTTGTGTGCACCCACCTCTGTGTGAAGGGACCGACAGTAAGAAGGGCCATAAATGTGCTTGCTCCTACCATCCCTGATATGTTCTTATTGGAACAAGAACTTCCTTTCTTTGTAGTAATTTCTCCCAATCTTGTACCTGTTACTCACCACTTATCTTAGAGCTTTTTTTTTTTTGTATTTTGTCCCTCTTGTTCTCTTTCATGTTTCAGATTAAACTCCTTTTGGAATTCTTTTGTCAAGCATAGTTTATTGTCATGGGCTGCTCTTTCTCCCTTGCCTTAGTTTATGTTCAGGCGTGGAAGTCTTGGTGTGAAACACTCTCTAGCCATTTCTGTAGCCAATGGTTCACTTCCCTCGTCCCCCTTTCTCTTCCAAAAAGCTTCAACTTATAGCCTGAATTCAAATCCATCAGCGATGCTCTCCAGATTTCTTTGGCTGGCCTATTATTAATTCCCAACGAGATCATCAAAACAGCCAGTAGTTAGTGGGTTTGAGGAGAGTCAGTTGTTGCTACTTTTTAGAAGATTTCATCACCCCTTCCTCTGAGTCACTGTCTCTACACATTAATAACTTGACATTGGCTTCTATTCCATTTATTTCTTGGGATTTTTTTAAAACTCCTTTCCTGGGTTGTTTTTTTCTATGTTGTTGAAACAGCTGTGAAGTTTCTCAGTTACAATTGGCCACCTAACTCAGGAGTGTGAAAACTGTTCGGTAACTTTGCATAAATCTTTTGATTTTGAGTCTTTATTTGTGATAACAGCAGAAAATTCAGAGACTAAATCTCATCAAGTCAAGTTCAAGGTCATTACACCAACAAGATAGTTCACAGAGAAATTTTTTTTCTATTTCTCTCCAATCTATCAGGAATCAATAGTCCTAGACATAGAGAGTAAAGTCCCTATTTCCTGCATACCTCCCTTCTGTTATCTCTCTGAATTGCTCCAGAGCTCAGTATGGTCATCAGATATTGAAAATTACAGATAATGCCCAAGATCTAGCCTGTCAATCTAACATGGATGGTGGGGGTGGGGGGAGCATGTGAAGCCCCTCCCCTAGTGAAGGAGCTATTGACCAGCAGTGGTTGCTGGGAGAGGAGGAGTCATTTTCTCCAGCAGCGTAGCCACCCTACCAGTCACTGCCTGTTATTCAGCATATCACCCATCACCCACCCACCCTTGAATATGAGAGCAACACTAATAAAACCCAGGGGTTCACTAAAATAAAGAAAAAGAAAAGATATGAAGGTAGGAGGTATATGATGGAAAGAAGGGTTCCAGGGGAAAGAAAAGGGGATACGAAGAGGTAATAGATGATGAACATAATCAAAATGTTTCACGTATGCATGTGTGAAATTCTCAAACCGTAATTTAAAAGTATTTTCTAAAAGAAAGCTACAGGGGAAAACTGACTGGAATATGACAACTATTTTCTCCCTAAAAATTTTGTTTCAATTGATCCTTTGAATATGTAGTCACTTTTACATTTTGCCCCCTATAATAACCAATGAGAATTCTTCTGTGTTTCTCTGACTGCTTAACTGAATAGAGGGCTTCTAAGAGTTAGCTAATAAAAGTATACTACTCACTAACATCAAAAGCTCCCTTTAGGAAAATTGATTATGGCAAAAGGGGAATTCATTGCTCCCATCCCACAAACCTAACTGACATGTGTCCACCCAGCCCAATGGAGTGGTTGCCATCCTAGGGCTGTGCCCAGGAAAATTCACTAATTCACCCACATAAGGATATTGCTTTATTCTCTGCTCTTTGACTTCCCAAACTTTGCAGGGAGATGCATCCACCACCATTTCTCCTCAAATCTTCACTCATAGAGAATTCAACATTCCGAACAGAGACTACCTGGGTACCCACATCTAAGCGGCAACAGGTTATGTTCCCATTTCTACTGGAGAACATTCTTTGCTCAGTCTTCTCCTGATGCCTGTCACTTACCGGGTGTCTTAGTCAAGACACCATGACCAAGACAACTCATCTAAAAGGAAACATTTGACTGGAGACTTGCTTATAGTTTCAGAGGTTAGTTCATTTTCATCATTGTGGGGAGCATGGTGGCATGCAGGCAGACATGGTACTGAAGAGTTCTATATCTGGTTCTAAAGGCAAAAAGAGACAGAGAGAAAAAGAGAGAGAGGGAGATGGTTGGGGGAGAAAGAGAGGAAGGGGTAGAGAAAGAGAGTCTGGTCTGTCATGGACTTTTGAAACCTCAAAGCCTACTTTCAGTGACACACTTCCTCCAGCAAGGGCACATTTCCTAATCCATCGAATCCTTCCAGAGAGTTCCTTCCACTCCCTGATGATTGAGTATTCAAATATATGAGCCTGTGGGTGTCGTTATTATTCGAACCACCACCCCAGGACAAGAAATGGAGGTAGAGCAGAGTGCAAACTTTGAATCTAGGGATTTCTGAGGTGGCTTGCCTCTGCAACAACCATTTCCAACTAAGCCATGCAGGAAGGACAGGCACAGTAAAGACATGTCCCATCAGTACTTGAGATTAATTCCCATGGGAGATTTCCTGGGGTTTATAAAACCAGGCAGGGAAAAACCTGCCTCAAGCAATAAATGGGACTACTTCTTGGAAGGTAAATAGGCCTCAAATAATTTACATCTAGTGAAATCCCATCTGGTAAACACTCACAGGCTTCTGAAGCTTGGGGGTGATCTGCATAATAACAAAAATCCTACCAAGTTGTAGACAGAAAATATTGAATTCAGCATAGAATCTCCCTAGGGACCTGGTCTAAACAATAAGCTTAACCCCAGGATCTGGCCCAGGCCTCAGTGCTATTTAGCACCCATTAAGGTATGATCGCAATGTTTACTGTGAAAGCAATAAAACCTTGCAACTATTAGAGTCCAAGGAAGTTTCTAGATTTTCTCATAGCCTTACTCAACTATTTTTAATCATTTCTTATTTCTAGGCTTGCCCTTGTCCTATTTGATGAACATTTTAAGTAGCTTTATGAACATAATAAACTATTACACATAATCAATTGTAAGCATTGAAAGGAAAACATCAATTTTAATATTTTTACTTCCATAAAATTTGGTACTTTTTCAGCTGGGGCAGCAGTTGAGTAAAACACTTTGAAATGGTCAGATAGGTTACTCGATGCCTTTGCTCATTTCTCCTCAGCCAGCTGTCTGCAGCAACAGGAAACATCTCAACTTTGCTAGCTCTGCAGCCTGCAGAGTACCTTCCAGGACTACTACTCAGGTGTAGCCAGTATCTACACACACACACACACACACACACATACACACACACACACACACACACACACACAATTTCAAGATAAGTCTGATATAACGGACAAAAGTGTAGGTATAGCTTCCTCAGAGACAAAGAAAACGAGATATATCAACACTGGCTGTGTCTATTTCACAGTAGGACATTTGGCTTTTGAGTTGCACTATTAAAAAACTACCTAATCTACAGCTAAGCATAGAAGAGTAAGTAAAACACAGTGTTTTGGTATGCTTATCTAAGGAAGGTGGGGTTTTCTTGTAAATGAGATTATAAGGCAATTTATTGGGCCTGTTGCTTAAATTTCCAGATAAGAGGGGAGGGATAATAAGATAAGATCTCACTCCAAAAGGTCAAAGGAGTTCATATTCTACACAGAGCTCTCTAGAGTCCAGACTTACGTTTGGTAATTGACGTGGTCAGAACCTTGCTTGTGCAACTTTCTCAGAGAAAAAGAGGACAGGACTTTGCAGGAAATTTCATCAGCCGTGTTGAAATTCTTGACTCTCAGCCAATAGGAGCCTTAAGATCTAGAGACAGGACAGGCTCTTCTTTTCCCACGATGCCTTGATTCTCCCTGTCTTCTGTACCTGTGGGAGATGAGGTTCTGTTCCTTACCCATCGTGCAATGTCCCTATATAAAAAAGATAGGCTAATCAGAGAAAAGCATGATGAATTTAATTAATCAAAAGGTTAAAAAAGAAAGCATGTGTGTATGTACGTTCTTCTTGGCTGTATGCGTACCACATTGGCCAGAAAAGGAGGTCAAATCCCCTGGAACCGGAGTTAAGGGTGATTGTGAGCTGCCCTGTGTGAATGCTGAGAACATTCCTCTGCAAGAGTAGCAAGGGCTTTTGACTACTGAGCTATCATCTCTCCATCTCTGCCCCAATCAGTCTTCTGGAGCACAGCACATTTCATAAATGTCTATGCTTGGATTCCCTGAAGAATGGACAATGGTGTAGAAGCATGATTGGATGAAAGGCTGTGGCAGATGGTGGCATGCTGAGGGAAACTCAGCTAGGCTGCTGGAGTCTTGTCCTCTTTGTACAGAGAAGGTGCTCAGACGATGCCACCTCACACTTTGTGGTGCTGGCACACTGATTAGTTTGAACTGAAGACATATGGGGAACACCAGACACAAAAATAATTTCCCCCAAATGTCTATTTTCTACTTGAAGAGATCTGCCCCTAATTACACTCAACTGTTATGAATTCTCTGTCCCACCCTTCACACTTATCAGGGAAGATGAACTTGAGTAGCAGCATAAAAGTAGAGGTTGATACCATGACAATTATCTATTCTTTTATTACTTAAATTTTCTTTTATTCTGAGTAACGATTCTACCACCCATTCCCTGCCCTTACTCTCCTATAACTCATGACTGCAATCTTCATAAGACCCCCCCCTCCACAGGACTACTTCTTTCTCTAGCTCATCTGCCATCATCTGCCATGTCTTCAAGCCTCATATTTTGTGGACTCTTGCACAACTAAAATGTTTTCTCTTCTGGTAGACTGCTCTGTTTTAGCTTGTACCCAAGCCAACAAACCTGGAAAGGTATAAGGAAGCCATTTCCCCTCCCCTGATCATATTATGCCCTCCATCATGTGTAAGGAAGAATTTCTCTGGAATGAACTTCAAATGGTCCACTTTCAGGGAAATTTCAAAGAATTTCTTTATGAGAAAAAAAAAAAAACCTGGGGTGAGAGAGGCCAGAGTGACATGAGGTTCTTCCATTTCCTTTAGTTCAAATGACCTTGGTGTGGAATTTTCTAAGCCCTCACATTGCAAACAGAGTAAAATAAAACAACACAAATATATTACCTTACACCTCTGAATGACAGAAGACCGCAATAAGTCTTTTGGGCTAAAATTAAGTAGGACAAAAGGTCACTGACATTTCTTGACTTGTATTCTCTTTCTCCATATCCAGAGTCAGCAATGCAACAAGTTCAAATCTGTCAAATCTATCATCTATCAATGAAGCTATCTATCAATCAATCTATTGTCTATGTCTATCTATATATCTGTCTGTCTGTGAGATTGCCTCTGACCCCTTTTCCACATTAAAAGGCTTTTGTAGATATTGTGAATATGTCTCCAAAATATGTCTCTCATTATACATACCTTTGCCTTCTATCAAGATGGCTAGTCAGAGAGACTGCACACCAGTACACAGCCAGAAACGTATAGACGCATTTTTTGATAGTTTCTTTTCTGCCCATAGAGGACCTTTGGAGACTGGGGATCTGAAACTGGTCCGGGGAGACTTCACCTGTACAGAGAGCCCTCATCTCTTGGTGCACAGCCCACTTCACCCTGGCAGTTTAGGTCATCTCCATTGCCCTAGCTGAAAGTTCTGCCCTTGCTTAGCTCTGCATCAGATTCAGCCATTGTGCCCCTCTTTGAGTCTTGTACTGAATTTGCCTGGCTCCCATGTTCAGTGTATAAGTTTGTAAGTTCTTCTTAAAAACTCACCAAATGCATTTATCACCACATAGACTCAAATTATCAAAACCTCAGCTGTGGGGGAGGGGGAGGAAATGTGAAGATAAAACTTCCCTACTTGGCACTGGATCCTCCTGGATAACCCAAGAAAACCTTTTTATCTTGAAGCCAATTGATTAGTCAGCTTAATTAATTAAAATCAATTAATTAATTTTAAGCTTTAAAACCTTATTTTTTCTCACCTCATAAATAGTTTCTTTAAAGGTGTGACCTTTGGTGGGTTTACCACACTCCAGTGAATTGCCACGAGCCTAAATTGAACTCCATGGGTTATTTTTAAAGATGTGAAGTTAGGAGGGTGGACCATGGATTTAGGAGGAGGTGAGTAGAAGGGAGGGTGTGTATGACCAAAATGTATTGTATGGTTGTATGAATTCTCAAAGCATTAATAAAAACAACAAATTCCTGACCCTGTCCTCAGACGAGCAAAGTTGAGTCCAGAGGTTCGCATCCACTCATGCTCAGCAGCCTATGAATTAAATTACTTGTTTGAACTTCTACTGTGGAAAAGATGGTTCTATTACATTTCATTGTCTGGTACCTATTAAACAGGTCCGTATTAATGTGAAAGTTTTTGTATTGTCAATTGCCTTTGTATGTGTTTGTTTCTCAGCTAGCCTAAAACTCATGATGTAGACTAGGTTACCCCCAAACTTGCAGAAATCCCCATGTTTCACAAGTTCTGGAATCACGAGGGTTTTTACCCATTAACACCCTTAGAATCGCTGAGCAGCCAAGGGCTACATATTCGTTACCAGGAGCTGGAATGCTTTCTCTATAGAATACGCCAGCTAACAATAATTTTGTGATTTTAAAAATGTTCCCTGAAGGGAAGGTTTAATTTAAAATAAACCGAGGAAATATTTTATTTCCCAAACCCCTTGTGCTGCCATGTTTGGATGTAAATATTCATTAGAAATTTTTGAGCTAGACTCTATGATCCTTGTAAACTGTTGATAAATCAATGGCCGAGACCCTCCTAACATATCCAGAAAGATATTTATTGTCTTAATTATTTTGTTGTGACTTTCCAACTTCAAAATTCTCATAGTTGTCTGTGGCTAGAACCTGTGCATCCAGTTGGGTTGTAGATATAGAGCTGTGTCTTGAAAGGGAAGCTACTCTGACGTATCTAAATGTTTTAGATACTCAAGCGGTTGGGGTAGGTTTACAAATGCCCAAATTTGAGTGCAAAATGAGTAATCAGCAGCATAAAAGCTAATTTTCAGGGTCTGATATCTCAGCATCCTTGCAGCGAAGGGCCTGGTACAGTGCTTAGATGACTCTGAAGGGGACAGCCATCGGTACAGCTTCTAGCCCTCGGGATAAACAGTGCTTTATATGTAATATGACCGTTTCAATACAGCACAAGCCAAACCTCTGAGATAATAGGTCACTTGTTGAATGCTCTATGGCACAGGAAGAGTTGCACTGTCACCGAGGTCTGTGTGGCAGGAAGCATCATGAAACACAGGCACCCAGGCCCTTATCTGATTGGGGCCAGGGCACACGCCAGAGTTCACAAGTTTAGTATTTTGGAGAAGCGAACAGGTCATGTCCTAACCCCACTTTTAGTAAGAAGTGTACGTCATGACATGTCTACCTTACTGTACCTGGTAATGCTCTTGAATTGCTATAATAGATTACAGCCTTGATGGAAAATTGGGCTGTATCTTGTGTTTCTAAAGCACGAATTTATCTGTCATGAGAGATAAAGCACTTGAGGGGCTGGAGAGATGGCTTGGGATTTATAAACGCTGCTGTCTAAAAATGATGGCAGAGGTGGGAATCCCAGCACCCATCAACGAGTTTGGTTTCTTGCAAAGACATGCAGCTTGGTCTCTGAGGGATTTGATACCCTCTTCTCACTCTGAGCACTCGTGCTCATACACATGCACACACACTCACAAGAACACACACAGACACATATTCACACAAGTAAATTAAATTACCTTTTAAAATCTAAACTATTTTGCTGTTCAACGAATCCCAGAACAGCTTCCGGGACCAGCCTTTGGAGTCCAGGCTTTGTTAACAGCATTCCAGACCTGAACCTCCTTTCGAGTACCCAGCTCTGTCCACTGAGTTCAGTCTCTCTCTTTTTTCCTGGACGATGCTGACAGAACACGAGGGTCCCTGCTTTCTGTCTAGATTATGATTGCGTCAGTCAGGGTAGAATAGATTTGGCCTCTAGGGGGAGCTCCAGGCTTCTGGTTTCCTCCCTTTGCTGCCACGCCCCTTATCTAAACCCACAAGCCTGGGTAAGTACCTAGCCACTCCCAGAAAGCTTCTAGTGAGGCACTCCTCGAAGACTGTCAAATCCTTATTGATAGGTGTTTGTTTGTTTGTTTGCTTTTGTTTCTTGAAAAATCTTTCTGCTATACTAATGGCACAATCGATGGCCAGGAACTGCCCCTGTCGAAGGCCGATCTCACCCTGAGAAAGCATAGACCGAGTGGACAATTTAAACACAATAGTGTCCCATAGAAGTTAAGACACTGCAGGTGGCTCTCCCGTTGCCTTGCCAGGAAGGCTTTTGTGTCTTCCTTTCTTGTCATCAGCACGACACAACAGTGACATCAGAGGCTCTGATTTGACCCCAAAGGAGCAATGGCGAGGTGCGTCAGCAATTGAAGCAGGGGCCTCTGCATGCTTAGCCTATCTTACCTGGGTGCACATTTGCGATTTAGGGTAAAAATTGACAGAAACTAACGTCAATTTCTTGTCTTGCCCTCCATGCTTGTTTCCTACATGAATTTTGGAGAGAAGAGGCTGTATCAGAATGTTCCCTAGGTCCTCACATACTGTCTCCTCATTTAAAAACAATTTTAAAATATGGTTGGTTCAGCAGTTAGGAGCACTTGATGTTCTTGCAGATGACCTAAATTCAACTCTCAGCATCTACATGGAGGCTCACAACCATCTGCAACTCTAATTCTAGAGGAGCCAATGTCCTCTTCTGGTCTCCCTGAACACCAGGCACACATGTAGCGCACATACATGTGGGCAGGCAAATACTTTTATACATATAATTTTTAAAAACACACCATTTAAAATATATGCTTGTTCAACATTTATACTCAGTAATCAATTGCTTGAAAATAAAAATAACCATGTTTAAAAAAAATTGCAGCAGAGAATTACTTTTTGGCAATGGTACCTATTTGCTCACTTAAGGATATAAATCTTCATAATTTTTTAATTTTGAGACAAGGTTTTGATCTGTAGCAAAACAGAGTCACATTGGACTCTCACTGGCTCTCGTATTAATCATCCTGCTGCAATCTCCTGCGTGCTTGGATCAGATGCTCGTGACATCCCAGCCATGTCATTACTGTGCCCAAGTTTTTACAAAAGTTCAAAAAATTTGTATAACTTGGACATTTTTATACCTCAGAATATCAGTTCATATAACGCAGATGTTACATTGCTTTTCATTAAAGATTTGTTTGTTTTTATTTTTATGTCTATGTTGTCTGAATGCATGTTTGTGTACCATGTATGTGCCCTGGAGAAGAGAGAGGCTATCTGATGTCCTGGAACTTGAGTTCTAGATGGCCATGAGCTGCCACATGGGTGCTGGAAACTGAGCCTGGATCCCCTGATGTTAATTTTAAACAGAATCGCTAAATATAGAAGTTCAAGTGTTGAACTATGTGATGATAACTAAACAATATCTCTGCCTTAGTTTCTTCTCTGCTGCTGTGTTAAAACATTGACCAAAAGCTACCTGGGCCACGGGAGGTGGGGGTGGGAGGGAAGGGTTTATTTGATTTATAGCTTGTAGCATATCATGAAGAGAAGTCAGGACAGGATCTGAAGGCAGGAACTGATGGCAGGAACTAAAACAGAGGCCATGGAGGAGAGGTGTAAACTGGCGTGCTCTCTGTGTCTTGCTCAGCTGGCTTGCTTTCTTATACATCCCAGACCTACCTGCCCAGAGGTGTCATAGACCACAGTGAGCTTGGCATTCTCATCCAATCATCGACTAAGAAAATTCCCCACAGACATGTCTACAGGACAATCTGAGTTTTCCTCTTTTCGGGTTACACTGGTTTGTGTCATCTTGATAAAACCTAACCAGTGCAATTCCTAATCAGAAGAACACACACATACACGCATACACACACACTTGCCTAGCTATGCCATTTCTTGATTCAGATCCCGTTTCAGCCTTACCTCCTTCTGTTCACATCTTGAACTTGGTTGGCTTTATACTTTCTGAGGGGTCACATTTACAGAATCCTTTTGGGTTACTTCTGAAGGCGGTTCATAATATCCACTTACATCTCACCAACTTAGCTTCAGAGGGTACTTTTGCATCCACATTGGATACACAAAAGCCCCGAACAACTGCAATGACATAGGTACCAGCCGATCAGGACTAATGCTGGCTTCAACCTTGAACCGAATAGTACAGTACAAGGTCACACAGGTAAGACCCATCTTGGCAGGTATACATCCTGTACAAACCTGTTGATTCTCTTTCAGTCTCTATTTCTGCTCCATGCTTGTACAACTTGCCAATGCATCTTCATGTAACCATGAGGGCTAACAGTCAAAGAGAGCATGTGTTTTGATGCATGCTGTAATTATGGAGCAGGCGACTTAAGCAGAAACTAAACTCGGGAGATTGATGCCCACTGCCTCCTGAGTGCAGGACGGAAGGAGCTGTGCTCTGGCGGAAGGTGATGTCTGCTTCTGAAAGGCAGGATGTGGCCTCTGAGACACTGCTCTTCTGAAAGGACCATCCTCCCAAAGCTGCATCAAGCCTCTAGCTCCAAAACAATTGCCTCTAGCCTCATTCAAATTTTCCACTCTAGAAAGCACCATAAAAAATGTTTCCTAAACCTAATGACTGTAACCTTTGCTATAGCAACACTGGAAGCCAAAAATACACATTTCATTTAAATATCTCAGGACTTTCTGAGGTGTGAACCATGAGGGCGAATGAACTGCTTTTAGTACATGACGTCAAGTATCGAACTCAGAAGTCTGTTCTGCTCTTGCAAGTCCATAACACTACCTTTGTCCAAGGAGGGAAGTCCACATACGGCTCTATCAGACACCCTACATATTGGGGGAAAGAAAAGAGAACTAAGAGCACAGAATCATTACAGGAAGCTGTAAAGAATAACAAAGATACAGGAAGAATTAGGAGAATGGACGCTGAGCAAAACTGGGGCAGCTCAAGCTGTCACCATCTGCGTTCTGCTGGCTTATAAGGTTCTCAGGCACTGCCACAGCTCCCATTTCAAAAGCACACAACTGTATCACCAGATAAATATTAATACAGCCTTCTAATACAGACAGTTTTATCTCATCTTTCTGTAGATAGAGAGGGGTTTGCTGATGAACACGAATGTCACCTAGTATACACAAATTGATGGTCTTGTTGGTTGGACCATTTCTGCTGCGTAAAGCATAGGGTAACTGGTGGATAAAATCTCCTCTTCCAGGGTCTCTAATCAGTGAGCCTGCTCTCGAGTGTGAAGAACCTCTCCCACATAAGCAACTCTCATTCATGTGCTCACATGTGCTCACTTGTGGTCCATATTTGTACCATATTTCAGTTCAAAGTCAATTCTGAACTGAAATGTGATTATTTCAATTTCAGTTAGTTTCAGATCTCCTCACTCCAACTTATAAAAAGCATTTGTAAGCCATTGGCATGGCCACTTACATTTCTCTAAAACCTCCACACGGGGTTGAGAATTGTGCTTAGAATTACTTTTCAGCCGGGCATCACAGTAACTGTGTCTGGAATCTGCACATAGAGAAGGGTGTTGCCTTATTTTTCAGGTGTAGAATTGGCAACTTAAAAGTAGCTTGCTTCTAATCCCAGAAATGTGGTAGGCACCACCCTGTGCCTTGCTCTTCATCCACGACTATGTGATAAGATGGCAGAGTCAGACGTGCTGGTTAGCCGTGCAGGACCAAATTCAAACTCTTAGAGCTCACATCACCTGTTACTAAGAGAAGATTGGTTTTTACTGTGAAAATCATGATCATGTACCGACTCATTTGAATCTTTGCTCGTGCACAGTGGAAATGATAGTGTCTACATTTTATATGTGATTCAGCAGAGCTCAGAAATAGCTCATTCTATCTGGAGGCTCACAGATGGGCTGACAAGCTGGAGAGGGCCAGGAACACACTGTAGGGCTAGTTACTGGGTGGATGGCTATGCAGAAATTGCTTGCTATCTTTGAGCATAACTTGTCTCAACTGAAGCAAACGGAGGGAAGTGTTTATCTTGTAGGTTGAGCACTTGGTAAAACAAATGAAAGAGAAAATATGATAAATGTTCCAAATTTGTTACTTGTCCTATTTAAAGGTGTCTTCATTAAAACTACAAGCAAATGATGGTGCCTCCCAAAAGGAATAAAGTGTTTCCAGGGTTGGACACACTAACACACACACATAATGAATGAACAAGAACAGCTACCAAGTTATTTTGAAGGCACAAGGAACCTGGACCTAGGATACACCCTTGCCAATTCTGTCCTTATTACTCTGCTACATAGGATCTCCAACAGTAAAGTTTTGTGCTACTCACATTTTCAAATTCATTTTAGTCAACACGTTTCCCTGAACAAACTTTCATATGGAGTTCCACTGTTCAAAGCAGTGGGTGACAATTGTGTTCTGGTCCCTCATTCAGCTTCTCCCCCTTTCCCACAGCAGCTCCCGCGATAACTCTATTAGACCCTGGGGCTGAAAACTAGAGAAAATTTCTTCTTTCTTGTCTCTAGTCAGAGAAGATGACCCAGGTTAAGATGTACCTTCTTCTCTTGCCACTCTCCTTCCTTCATGCACTCATGCTTGACTCATAGTTAGAGGCACATAGTTGTACAGATTTTGAAAAACCCCACCTTAAATCATTTATTGATCTCCTTACACAACCTTATTAAAATCACATATTTCTTTTCTCTTAGTAGGATTGCAAAACTGCTGGTGGCAGAAACACATCTAAGCAAATGATCAGAGCTGAACAGAACTTAGTAAATCAGAAAAAAAAAAACACAAAGCAAGTAAACAAATTTTCAGGAACCTATCTCCCACCAAGATCGCCACAAAATGTTGACAGAGCATCACCATGAAAACCCAACCTGCGGTAAGTTTTCCAGAGCTGCTCGAGTTTGCTCTTCACACTTTTGGAGAGAAATGCAGCTTCCTGTTAGATACTGTGGTTTTAGTTGTTTAGTTGATGCGGTGATCATCCAGGGCCAGCCTTCCTTGTGTTGTAAGACAGGAAAACACAAGAAACCAACGAAGACGTTACAAATCTCCTGATTATCTGCTGATTCTGGTTTACAGGAATCAGACCTCTGAAAACACTGCAGGGTGCAGCCTCGTAAGTAAAAGGCATCGAGAGAACATGCTGCAGCTTCAAGTCGGGTGCAAGGCAAGACACGGAGGCCTTGTCTGGATATAGCAATTGGTACTACATGGGAGTTCTGGTAATTGAGGGCTCTGACAAAGTAGAGTCTCAAGAACCAACCATGGTTCAAAGCGGGTGCACATACCTTTTGGGGAACTTGTCAACATAAGAAGATCAGTGTTAGCTTTATTGGGATCATGAAGGAAGTAAGGCACGCAGTTCATTAATGAAAATGCCAGACAGTTGAGGTCATAACAGTATTTTTTTACTTCTTCTACATGGTGGGTTCCTTTTTGGTTGATAAAGTTTAGGATGGTTTGAAGTAGCAAAACTATTATCCTTCTGTTTGTTCATCCTCAGGATGGTGCTCTCTCTCTCTCTCTCTCTCTCTCTCTCTCTCTCTCTCTCTCTCTCTCTCTCTCTCTCTCTCTCTCTCCCCCTCCCTCCATCTCCCCTCTCTCTCTCTCCTTTCCCTTCCCATCTTTTCTCCCACACAGTACAGGTTGAACCCAGAACCTCTTATATGATAATTAGGTTTTGAGTCATTGAACTACCTTCCTAGCCCTCCCCTCTCTTTTATAAAATCTCTAATATATAATTTGGAGGATCTTTATATGACTATAAACACATTTTTATGTGGGTCTGTGGGAGGAAGTGCAAGGAAAACAGAAAATACTGAGAGAATTTGGAGAGAAATCTCTTTGATCTGATTGGGCAGTTAAGGTTGACTTGGTTTCCCCCACCCCCCACAGGTCTGAATATAGAGCTAAATATTTCGGAGACGCTCAGAACAAGATGACTCATTGGATAGTGCTAGATAATATAAGAATGCAAGGTTGTCACATTTTCATCGAGAACTTGCAACTCAGTGCGATTTGCAAGATCTGTATTGCCTCCTAAAGTCATTATTTGCAAATAGTTGCTTTTCTAATAGCATTTTATAGCAGGTAGTCTCAGTGTTTAACACAGTAGTTTTGCAACAATACAATGACTCATAAACTCTGATAAAACTCCTGATAAAGGAATTTATCAAACCCGTTTTCTTAGTTACTTTTCTATTGTGACAAAACACCACTGCCAAGGTAATTTAAGGAAGAAAGAGATACTGGCAAGCTCACAGCATTAGAAAGGGATTTCATGGCTATCATGGGAGAGACCATGGCAGCAGCAAAGGCAGGCATGGTGCTAGAACCATAGCAGAGGGCTTTTGCCTTTAGCTGTAACCACAGTGCAGAGAGAGGGCTAACCGAGAATGGTGTGGATTTTGGAACCACCAAGCCCACCTCCAGTTACATATGTCCATCAACAAAGCCACACCTCAAATCCTTCCCAAACAGCTCTTCCAACTGAGGACCAAACATCCAAATATGAGAACCTATAGGGAACATTCTCATGAAAACCACCACATCTGTTCTCAATTTGAAACTGAAGGGTATGTCAATAAGAATGGAACAGAATGACATTTTTCCCCATTTTACATATAGGCAAACTTTAGGATCATAAATACTACAAAAGGCCATTGTGAGAGTTATTCTTTATTTCATTTTGCGTTGTTGAGGCAAGGTCTTTATGTATAGGTCAGGCTGCCCTTGAGCTCACAGCAATTCTCTTGCTTCAGCTTCCCAATTTCTGAGAGTACAGGATTGGCTATTTTAAATTTTATAATTACACCCAAAATTTCTAGATTGCAAGCCCTAAGCTGTCTGTAAGTCCAACCACCATCCTGATATAAACATTTTGTGGAGCTAAGATTTAAAAAAATAATAATTTTTATAAGCATTAAATTTTCTGTGCCCATACAGAGGAAAACCAGAACCAAACAATTCCCAAGTCAAACTAGATATATTCCAAAACAGAAAAATCAAACAACCTCTTAGGGTTTGGGGGATTTATCCAAGTATATGCTGTCCTCCAGTTTTCGACCACACACAATACTAAGTTTTAAGGGAATTTTTTTTAAAAAGTACTAGCTGTCCTTTTGCGTTAGTCTCCTTTCAACTTGAAAACCTAGAAACTGTGTATGGACTTAATAAAAACACAAGATGCTACTAACCCTGGAGTTGGGATGATCAGCATCTTAAAACCTTTTGATCTCAGTTACTTGTATGGGAGAGGTGACATGGAGTGGAAAGAGGAGAGATTTGCAGGTTTTGGGATCATGACAGAATGCTCGTTTCCACACGTATGACTAGCAGGGTGAGAGAAGGAGGAAGTGGTGGGTTGCTTGGTGAAGCACCTCACACAGAAGTGGTATTTAGTGGGCAGTAGCTAGCCTAAACAAAAGTACACTCTGTTACGGCAGAGAAGAAAGGGATGAAGATGGTGTGAGATTTATTTTCTGTTTCCTAGGCTAAGGGAAAGAATCCAGAAAGAAAAGAAGCAAGACCAGATTTCTTGAACTAGAGTAAAATAATTCATACCGAAAATTATGTGATGAACTCTTGATTACCATGGCACAAAAGGATTTATGTGCTGTTGGTGAAGGTTTGGGATTAATTTGGAAACAAAAAGATGTGAGCATTTGGGATTTTAGGCAACCCTACGTTCCCTTCCTCTGAGGCTTCAAAGATGTTTAACAGTCTCTATTTAAACAGATTTAGCTGAAAAGAAATTCATCATTAGCAAAGATGCTGTGAAACCACAAATTATAGCCCCATAAAGGTTTTCTGTGTTTATTGTGCTAAATGTTAGTTTTACCAGAGAGGCCTACCAGAGTTTATTCTTTTAGGGTTCAGTCTGTAATAAAAACGTTGTATAGAGGAGTCTTTCCATAAGATAATCAATAAGTTTCCTAATGAAGGTTTTTAAAGTGTTCAAAGATCATAATGATCAGTGTCTACTTACCTTGGTGGGTCCAGAATTAATTGGGGTCATACTTAAAAGTTGGATCTGGAACAAGAAATGGGCCTTTCTTATTTCCACATCACTTCCTGGTTGAGTAAGAGCTGCTAGAACCTGAAAGATGTATAATTTTTGTCTCTTTCTTCAAGGTCATAGCTTCCATGGTCAGCAGCCTTATAATTAATATCTGAAATTTTAGTTGGAAGTTTACTTATGGATTCATTCAACAAATATTTATTGAGCAATATTCTAGGCCTCATGCCCAGTCCTGGGGATTTGGAAATGCATTTGATAGAATGGAATAAACACTTCAGAGCCTACTCTGTACCAGGCATTTCTCCAACCAACTTATCATATGCCAATCAGTCTACACTAGGCAGCCACACAGTGTAGACATCATTCTTCCCTGGACGGTTTTCTTTTAAAAGTAAAATTGATTGTTATGACACATTCCATTGCCTTATAAAAATAATGTGTGATTTTATAAAGAATATGAAAAAACTCATATCCCCAGTAGGAACCCCTAGAGAGAATTGCTATTAACTTGGGAGGTTTTTCTGTTCAAATGCTCCAGAGCTGTTGTATTTGAAAGATTGTAGTGCGTCCTGAGATGTGGGTTTCAGCCAAGTTGCTGATCGGGCTTAGAAACTGAAGGTCTGTGCTTAAATTCACTGCTTGCTGTAGTCTTGATAGGAAATGTCTTCTAGTGGCCCATTCACTAACTTCAACATTAATGGTTCTGGGAGACAGTGAAAATATTAAGTGTATGAGACCTACTGGGGGTTTTCTGGTTATTGGCAATGTGCTCCGAAAGGTAAAAGTAGGATTTCTGAACTTGACAGTCCCTCTCTGTCAGTCCCCAGCAATGTGGTGAGTATCTTTGCCAAGTTATGCCATTCCTACCAAAATGTGTTTGCTCCCAGTCACAAACAAAGGAGCATCTTGGGGCATGAACGAAAATGTCAAAACCCACAAGACAAAACAAACCTTTCTTCTTTCTAAGGCGAGCATCTCGAGTATTCTGTGGTAGTAACCAATAGCTGGAAAGCAGCAGACTGTTTATGAGAGAACTTGCGAGATTTAGTCTCAAATCCATCTACACCTTCCTCACTATCTTTATATTTGGAGGTATTGACCTCACATTCCTTTAGTCTAAGAAAGTATCATTTTCTTTGGGATGTCAGCATGAATGATTTATCAAATCCCCAATTAAATAAGGCCACCATTCTGTGTTCTGACTTTTTTTTTTATGTAGCACAATTTTTATTGTAATGGAAGAATCAGCTTTTGTTTAACGTCAGCTTCCCTCCTCATGCTATGATGTGCCGTACTTGAACTGGGTCCTTCTTCATTTTGTATTAATTAAATAATGATTTATTTAGTCTATGAACACATATACACACACACTATGAAGTTTGATCATATCCACACCCTACTACCTCTTGGGTCCCTATCTGCATCTTCATCCTAACTTTGGAGAGATGGCTCAGAGGTTAAGAGCACTGGCTGCTCTTCCAGAGGTCCTGAGTTCAATTCCCAGCAACCATATGGTGGCTCACAACCATCTGTAATTTGATATGATTCCCTCTTCTGGCATGCAGACAGAACACTGTATAAATAATAAATAAATTAATTAAAAAAACTTTTTTAAATAAACGCCTAACTTAGCATGGTAGAGTACACCTTTAATCAGGATATTCAGGGAAGGGGAAGTAGAGGCAAGTGGATCTTTGTGAGTTCAAGGTCAACCCGATCTTTATAATAAGTTCCAGGCTAGCCAAGGTTTTACAGTAAGACACTGTCTACACACACACACACACATACATACACACACACACACACACACACACACACACACACACACACACACACGCCCTAACCATGAGTTCGCTTAGTACTGCCCACAGGTGTGAGGCCATCTAGTGGTTTGGGCAACCAACCTACCAGTGGTAACATTCTCTGAGAAAAGTAACTCTCCTTCCACAAGCAGTAATCAGCTGAAATAGCCCCGTAACGAGGAGTCAGACCTCGTGAGCCCCTCTTCCATCTAGGCTGGAGTTTTGCCTGGCTTGACTTTGTGCTGATCTTGTACAGATAACCATAGCTGGTGTGAACCTGCATGTGCATCATGCTATGTCCAGATGTCACAGGTCTTCCCCGTCCCCTAGTTCTTTCCTTCCTTCCTTCCTTCCTTCCTTCCTTCCTTCCTTCCTTCCTTCCTTCCTTCCTTCCTTCCTTCCTTTCTCTTTCTTTCTTATGTATACAGTTCCTGCTTGTCAGAAGAGGGCGCCAGATCTCATTACAGATGGTTGTGAGCCACTATGTGGTTGCTGGGAATTGAACTCAGGACCCCTGAAAGAGCTGCCACTGCTCTTAACCTCTGAGCCATCTCTCCAACCCTGTCCTTTAGTGCTCACAGTCTTTCTAACCACTCTTCTGCTATGTCCCCTGAGCCTGGGTGAGGAGAGGTTGATACAGATGACCCACTTAGAGCTGAACATGCATCATCACTTACTTCAGCCCTTGGACCAGTTGTGAGTGTGTGTTAACCACTAGGATTACAAAAAGGAGCTTTTCTGGCCAAAGTTGGGAGCAGCACAAATCTACTGGTAGAAGCATAAACATTTAGAAGACATTTTGGCAACATGGTGACGCCCTCCCTATCTTTTAAACTATTGTAACTTCACTACCTAGCAAAGTGTTGGGCATATAAATATAAATTGTCTTAAAATGAGCATAGTCAATGGACGAAAGGCTGTAGTAGAAATAGAGAAGGCTAGATGAGAATTCTACTAGGGATGTAGATGGTGACAACAGCTAGAAACTCCTGCTCCTAATCCTAGTGTATATTCTGCTAGGGCAGAAGATGGAGAATACAGCTGGTCAGAATGGGGAGCAACATGGCACAGAAATTCTCTTTCCGGGAAATAGAAGAGAGAATGAATCTAACTTACAGAACTTAAAGTTCACTTTGTAGGAGACTGATCCATTTTGTACAGTGTAAATTCCAAAAATAAGCTGAACCAATGACCTCAAATTCATGTTCATATAAATAAAGAAATTATCCTAAAGTAAACACTTGTAATCTCATACAGTGGGTCAATTGCTTCGCAAGCATTCAGCAACATGGAGAACTTAGAAATTTGGAATCAGATGTGGGAAACAAGAAATCTCTGCTTTCCAGAGAAATGTTTAAGGAGCTTTTTTATTTTTTTGGGTTATTGTTATCTTGCTTTTTAGAGTTCATCAAAAGGAGAGGTTCTGAACAAGTATACAAGTATTTTCTTAAGTTATCTTTTATTCCCTGGCTTCTTCCCAAAGCAGAGGAACAGTATCAACAGTCGACAGGCAGCTGTTGCTGAGACTTTTCTTCCGTTTGCCCATCAGAAAGGAGATGCTGAGTCTTCATGAATTCAGTCTTCACCACTATTGTCTGACTTAGGATTCTCCAGGCTTCTGGGACATCATGATTGCCTGCTCCTGCTCCATTGCATTGCATTAAGAAACACAGGGATAGAGAGATCCACTAGCTGCTCTATGCCCTCTCTCTTCCTCCAGTGCCCTGTCCCTGTGTGCCATTCTCCCAGCGAGAGTTATGTTTGCATGTGTTTGGGGACAGACAAATGAGGCAATGTCCGGGATTCAAGACTGATCAATTACTGTGTAACTATGGCCACCACTAGGTCAAAGGAACCAAAATTCCATACACACTAAAGAGCCAAAGGACATTGGGGCGTGTAACACAGAAATATGATGCATTGAATCATTGCCAGCTGCCCGCAAAAGAGCTTTTTGCATCCCTAAGAAACTTAGATCTGGAACCATCCTAAAGAGAAAAGAAAGCGACAGAACAGAATTTGGAACATCTGTTTCTTATTAGAATTAGAACTGGATAAAAATAACATTTGAAAACTCCATTTATCATTATCCTTAAAGAGTAGTTGAGAATATCTACGATCGTCAATGATATCTAAAGTGATATTGAACATATAAAAAGGTTTCCTCAGACGTTTACACCTCAATACCCCCAAGAAATTAAACAAAGAAGGAGATTATAAGAAGACAAAGTGTAAAACAGCCAGCCAGAGCCATTTAATTTCTCCTGCTATAGAAGGGCGTTCTTGTGAAACATGCCAACAGCCCACGGAACACGGATGAAGATGAATTCACGTGAAGCCAGATAAGCGAAGGCAGCTTATAGAGATAGCCCAGCCCCAACCAGGGTGTTCCATTCTGGGAACAGAATTTCTTCCCTGTGTGAGACACAAACAGAGTGGAGGCTGAGTCATGGCCTGGGCCCCTCAGCCCTCTGGAGCACTGAACATCTGGGCTCTGGCTTCATGAAGCTCAATCTTCAGTTCTTTTGGCCCCAAAGACTCTCATCTCCCCATTCTGAGCCCGACGGGGTGCTTATCTGTTTTGAACATTCAGTCCTTCTTTGCAGAAAGATTTTCCAAGAGAAACCTAACCCTTCCAAACTGCCAAATACAGCCTGGCTTCTGTGGCTCTCGGCTGAAGTTCTATTGAACACACATCCATCTGGCTGACTGCTTTGTTCCTCCATTAACTCCGAAGCTGCTACACACACACACACACACACACACACACACACGCACACACACGACTTTTAAAATGCTTTATTGATCATGGACTTTCAGGCTTTTGTGAGTTTTCCTAAAAACATTAAAAACATATGGCTGTATGTAGGACAACACCTGTGAAGACAGCCGGCCCCTTCAGGTTGGGGACGTGGCTTTGTAAACTCAGAACTGCTGCTGTTTACAGATTCTGAGTCACCAAAGTCTGTGGGAGATAAAAGGAAAAACAGGAGAAGTTGATCATTTAAAGGATCCTATAAAAAAAAAAGGGGGGTTTGACTTGATGGGACTATAACCTGCGTAGCCTAGTATACTTGATCTGCAGACAGGTGCAGACCAGGGTAAACTCAAACCACATCACTGTGACTCAGAAAACTATCAGGAATTTACTTGATTTTTCTTTTCAATTTCAAAAACAGATTTTTTTAAGTCCTCATTTTCTATCACTTCTTCTCCTCGGGTTTCATATTGCCAGGGGCACCGACTTCACACATCACCAGGCAAATCCCCTATCCTCTTACACACATCTATATTGAAGAACAGATTGAAGCTACTAAGGGAATTCATGCAAATTATTTGATTGGCCAGCTCAATGAGCATGCCTTGAGCATCAGCTCAACCCTACTCTACCTACTCTATTCTGTTCATGGTTTTGTTGATTTCCAGTGCTGGGATTAAACCTTGGCACTTGCACAGCCTAGGCAAGTGCTCTCCCACTAATCCACACCACTAGCCCTTACCTCTCACTGTTCTGTGCTTGGGAACTACAAAGCTGGGACACACAGCCCGACAGGATGGCACACCACATGTCTCTAATCCCGAAGCATCCAGAAGCCAGAAGTTAAGGCAAGAAATGAGTTCAAGGCCAGCCTAGAGTGCCAGGAGAAATCCTCTAGCCTCCCCATCAAATGAAAAAAAAAGACACAAAACAATGCCCCTTTCTATTGATTATGAAACAGCTTGGCAGTGATAACGCCAACACTATTTTATAAGATAAAATCTACATTCTAGGATTATGAGGGTTTTATTTCTTCTCAAATGTTGGTTTGATGTTTTGAATAAAAAGGCCCCCAGAGACCCATAGGGAGTGGCACTATTAGGAAGTATGACTTTGTTGGGTAGGTGTGGTCTTGTTGGAGGAAGTGTGTCATTGGGGGTAGGCTTTGAAGTTTCAGAAGCTCAAGTCAGGCCTAGTGGCTCACTGTCTCTTCCTGCTGCCTTCAGACCCGAATATAGAACTCTCAGCTACTTCTCCACTATCATGTCTGTGTGCATGCTGCCATGCTTCCTGCCATGATGACAATGGACTAAATCTCTAAACTGTAAGCCAGCCCCCAATTAAATATTTTCCTTTATAAGAGTTGTGTGGTCATGACATCACTTCATAGCAAATAGAAAGACTAACTAAGACAATAGGTAAGTAAAAGAAGTAGAAAACTATTTTTATGAACTTCTAAAAGTCTCCCACATTATAACATAGAAAGGGGCTTTGTCCCTCAGGCTAAGGTACTCTTACTTGTGACCCAGGGGTGACCTTCCTCAAAATGTTCCACTGACAGCATATAAACTCTATCTAGGGATATCTGCGTTGGAACATAGTCTTGTATATATAAATGCTTAGTCACTATTTGAAAGGATTACAAAGTGTGGCCTTGTTGGAGTGGGTGTGGCCTTTTTTGAAAAAGTATATCACTGGGGGTAGGCTTTGAGGTCTCACAAGCCCAAGCCCAAGCCACCAGGACCAATGTCTCTCTCTCTCTCTCTCTCTCTCTCTCTCTCTCTCTCTCTCTCTCTCTCTCTCTCTCTCTCTCACGTACACACACACACACACACACACACACACAGACCAGGATGCAGCTCCCAGCTACTTCCCTAATACCATGTGTACCATCACACTTACTTCTATGATGATAAGAGACTAAGCCTCTGAAACTGTAAGCAATACCCTCAAGCAGTTTTTTTTTTTTAAATGAGTTGTCATGGTCATGGTGTCTCTTCACAGCAACAGAACACTAAGACATATATCTAAGACGGCTTTTGGTGGGGGGTTGCTGTTGGCACAAAAATAATCTGCAAAGTTTTTAGTTTTATTCAAGAACAGTTTTAGAACTGGCATAAAATAATAGTCATAGCCAATGAGAATTTAACAGGCCTCCTACAAGGAACTTTGTTCAGTCGAGCCTCCATGGCGGTGGTGTTCAATAGGACTTCCCGCAAAGATGCAAACTTCCCATGCAGCTCTGTAGAGTAGTCATTAGACACGTGCAGCTACGAAGACCTTGCAGGACCGTCCCACCAGGATGGCTATAAATACAGCACAGCACAACACCGTAAGCTTACTTAAAGCATCATAGAAGATTCTGTAACATGCACTCGAAACTTGGTTCTGTAGCTCTTGACTGTGAACTTAGCAGGTGACATCCTGCAGTGTCAGAAGGTTGGACAAGCTGTCTTCAGAAATGTTGCTTGTGCAACTGAGGAAGTGGATTGTTTTATTTTGTTTAATTTAAATGAAAATCTCTACATGTGGCTACTGGCTTTGTATGGAGCAGTCTGTATATACGTATCATAGCACTGGGGTACCCAGAAATCGCTTCCTCCTGGAGGGGAGTTTTTCTCTTTATAGACAGCAAAGAAGTCTGTCAGATATGTAATCTGTTTTAGGATTTTTGTAGGAGTGCCAGTAAAATGTGTAAGAAACACATAGGTAGTGGTAGGCAGGTATTTAGACAGGCGACCTCTACAGAACTTCTCTTCTGTCATTCTTAGTGGAGAAAGTAGCTACTCTTGGGGTAACGAGAAAAGTAAATGTATGCTTCAAGGAGCTTGTTTCTTAACAACACAGTGGCTATTTTTACCTGTACAGTCCTAGTCAATTTGTTGAATATTAATAATCTCTGTGACCTAAAATGAAATCGTTGAATGTGGGATGAAGAGAAACATTTTTCTTTATTTTTTTCTTTTACTAAGACAAGCAAACCAAACTTCTGGCTTTGTTTGGACATTCACACACATGCACAAAAAATTTCACAAACAAAGCAACATAAGACAAAAAGTCTGCAAAAATGCCATTGAGTTTGCTTCAAGTTAGCTATCTACTGCAGGGCACGGGTTCTTCAGTGTTGTTAATAGACTCAGTGAGACTCCATCGGAGAAACTAATTTTTCCTTCTAAGCAGATGTCAGTTGGAGACAGCTTCTTGGTTAGATGCTAGAGTCCAGCTCCAATGGGGTTCAGGTACCAAAGAGGAGGTGTGGAGTGGACGAAGGGAGGAGATTGACACAATCTGAGGGTGAATCAGGATGGCTGCTGCCGTATTGAAAATGATTATAGCTTTTACACTCCATGAGTGTGCAACAGTTTAGCCACAACAAGATTGCAAGCAGACTTAATGATTCCTGGGTAAAATTAGTCATCAGCTTTATTTCAGCATTTTTCCTGAGGCCAAAAAACGAGAAATTCAACAAGTATCTAACTGTCTATTTTTCTCTCAGGTTCAGTAACCCACCAGGTGTCCTCTTACACTTCCTCCTGCATGGTCTTGGCCTCTGTGGTCAGAAGGTGTCAGACATTGAGTCCTGAGAAAAAAGTCCTAAGAGTGATTGTCATTCCTCAAAGGGCACAATGACGCAGCATTTGTGCTGGGTTGTTTCCTAACTGAGTTCCTTTGTGTCTTACTATATGGGCCTGTTCCCTTCAGACACTCTCCAAAGGGAAGGTCCTGATGCCTTACTCCTTTTCCATTAGACCATGCCATTCTCATTCCTGTACACTTATTAATTGAACTCTTGGCCTTACTGGCCTCGGGCTCTGGATTTGGGCCCATTGTTTCCCTTGGTAGTGTTTGTTCACCCGTGGGAGCAGGTGTGTCTAGTCAGTAAATTTTAAGTTCTCTATTCTTGCTGTAATCTGAGGAGGGGGGTGAGGGGCAAGGAACACAGTGGGGATTTTTGTGTACCTATCACACATATGGTTCCACAGTGGCGGGGAATTTTTCCAAAGAATTATTTTGTTTAAAGAGACTTCCGTCATATATAACCTCATTCTCCACCAAAGCTTGCACAAAATTTCCCAAAGGAAAAAGCTTAAGGGAATTCCCATAACACACACTGAAAATCATTAAAAATGAAGGCAAAAGGATGCTGGAGAATTGTGATCTGCAATGTCGAAGTGCTGGAACTTTGTCATGCAACGGTGATCACCATGCAGTCCATACCAGTTAGGGATGAGAACCCATGTCCACCTCCCCCACTTAGCGCCGGGATTATTCTAGCTTGAACCAGTGCAGGTCATGAACATGCTGCCATGGTCTCTGGGAGTTCAATGGTAACATGCCTACCTGATATGTTGGTACCATGGTTATAGGAGTAACCAACCACTCTCTGATTGGATGTAAGACCCACCCTACTAGCTGTAACCCATGTCTGGCACTGCTCAGTGGCCAAAAACTTGTATAAGATGTGATACATCATTATAAAGTTTAAGAAATTTACTCCATTGAGCAATTGCAGTAAAAAAAGAAAGAAAGAAATTTGCAACTATTTCTAGATTTTTGTGTGTGAAACAGTTCTGAATTCTTCAAATATTTCACCTGTAGACATTGAAAGAATTTTATTATTCTCCTCAGCAAAGGATACTGATTTCTATTTTCAAATACCAAACCAGAGTTGCATTCCCAGGACAAAAACCCTCAGCCAAGCTCTACTTGTTAATATTGTCTTTTTTATTGAGCTTTATGTTTTATCATTGTTGTTTTGCTTTCTCCTTCAATTTACTTTGTGTTTGCTTTGCTCTTCTTTTTTAGGATCCTCAGCTGGGAAAGTGTGCTACTGTCTTCAGAATTGCATATTTTGTATACAAACATTTGAAAGTATATTTTTCTTCTATGCTTTTGTTTCTATTCCGGCCAATATACTTTTTGATGTCCCTTGTGCCTTCATCTTTGACTGTAACTGAATATCGTATTGTCAGACGATTCACTGTACCCTGGCACTTGAGAATAATGAGGTTATTATAGTTAAGTAGTGCTTCCTATATGTCACTAAGTAAATGGTTCATAGTGTTATTCTCATCTGATATTTATTGAGCTTTTTTTTTGTCTAGAGATGAGAAATTGATAGTTGAAATTTTCTATTATGTGTTGATTTTTCCATTTATTCTTTATATTTGTCAAATATTTTAAGTCTCTTATTATTGTTAAATTTACAATGATGCTGTATGTTGCCTAATGTTGTATTAAAGGGAGAGCTTGCTGCATCCCGCCACCCAGCTCCCAGCTAGCTTAACTCCTGAAATAATCACACGGAAATCTGCATTAAATTAAACACTGCCTGGCCCATTAGTTCTAACCTCTTATTGGCTAACTCTTACATATTCATTTAACCCATCTCCATTAATGTGTATTGCCACTTGACTGTGGCTTACCAGCATGAGTCTAACCAGTGTCTGTTTCGGAGAGGAGAAGCATGGCATCTGCCACACTGCCTTCTTCCTCTCAGAATTCTGTTCTGTCTGCCACGCCCATTTAAGGGCTGCCCTATCAAAGGGCCAAGGCAGTGTCTTTATTTGACTAATGAAAGAAACACATAGAAAGAAGACCCTCCTACACCAGACTAACATTATTTAACAAGTGAGAAAATTGAGATTTATTTTAGATTTTTAAAGTCTGAGACTTGAAAAAACAAATTTTACAGCAAGTAAGGATAGATTCCATATTCTGAGCCAGATAAGTAGTCACTAGATCCTCAGCTAGGGAATAATCCTCAGCACAATGAAATAATCACTACCTGCTTCTTGGGCTTTCATGCATTTGCAATTGTCGGCTCATGGATCAAATCTACTAAAAGAATCTTCATAGGCAATCTGACAACTGAACAACATTCTATCATCTGGACAAAAATAGGAAAAAAGCCCTCTGTAGCACAATTAATTAAAATCCAGGGACAAAAATTGAGGTTCAGCTTGGAGGGCAGAAAGGCAAACCTTCTGTCACTGGCTCTTATTTCTACTTCAATCTGAAATGGCGATTCTGCCTCTAGGAATCTCAGAATGAAACTGTGTGTGCAAGCTGTCTCCTCCCATATTTTATTCCTCTCTAGGGCTGGGATTAAAAGTTATGTACCATTACTATCCAGTTTCTATGGCAACCTAGCATGGCTACAGGGATTGAAGATGTGTGTCACCACTGCCTAGTCTATCAGGCTCATCAGTACAGCTGCTTTACTCTCTGATCTTCAGACAATCTTTATTTATTAAAAAAACAAATGAAATAGCTACTACAGCACTCCTAGGGACTCAGAATTGCTGTGAAATAATCCTTCTGTATTCTGTGAATATGTATTGTTCTCATTGATTAATAAAGAAGCTGATTTGGCCTATAGCAAGGCAGAATAAGGTCAGGTGGGAAAGTCAGACTAAAAATACAGAGAGAAAAGGGCAGAGTCAGGGAGAGATGCAAATCAGCCACAAGATATGCTAGAGGACAGGTAAAGCCAAGAAGTCATGTGGCAAAATGTAGGTGAATAGAAATGAGTCAATTTAAGTCATAAAAGCTGGTTAATAATAAGCCTGAGCTGTAGGCCAAACATTTTGCAATTAATGTAAGGTTTTGTGTCTTTATTTGGGACCAGTTAGTTGGGACAAAAGAAAAGCTCTGACTCTGTTTACACAGAATTATTTTCTCTGGGTACTAGACACTATGAGTCTGTGTCCATCTTGGGAGTCCCATCTCCACAGCTGATCTACAACACTGAATAGACAGGGAAGTTTCTGACATAAGCTTTTATAATGAGGTAAAGCAAATGTCTACATCATTGCAGTCACATCTTAACACTGCTGTGTTGATTTGAACTACCTGTGGAACTCCAAGGATTGCTCAGTTCATGGGACTAATGGCAAAGGTCCGCCTTCCATATGAGCACACATCTTAAAATTGATAATTTTCAGAACAGATCCTTTTTCTAGTGTACAATGTCCTTGGTCACATTTTATATTAATTTATCTACAACCAGTTGGCTGGCACAGCTCTGTCACCATTTGAAGATTGGTAAGTCCTCATAAAAATCTAATAACATACAAACTTTGTTTGGTCTGATTCTATCTGGACTGTGGATGTCCCAACTCTAAAACCACATAGGGACGGCAGACTCACTGGATCCAAACATTCTGTGCTATATCCCGTGTTCTACTAGTCAGACTTTAAATGTGGTACTCCTGTTGTTCTCTCTCACACTCACCTCCTCCATGCTCACTGCCTGGGATGGGAAGAACATCTTCATTCTATAGCGGAAAAGCAGAAGTCTAGGGAGGAAGAGGGGCTGACAGACTGACACTGGATTGGAACTTGAAGCAGGGCTTCCTTGTTCAGTGAATTTTCAGGAGTGTGTTGGGATCCACAGATGTGGATTTGTTCCACCTTGACCAGAGGTCAGAGAGTTCAGGCCTATTCTTGTTCTTTCAAGGTTTGACCCAGGGTATGGCTACTAATAGTAAGCTTTGATCTAGGGTGTGGTTACTTGATGATTTGGGTATTTAAGAAGGTGATCACTTTATTTGTTCCTTGCATTTTGGTAAAAAGGTCTTCTGTTTCCCCCTTCTCTTTGAATGGGGTCTATAAAGCCTATGGAAAAGAAATGTGGGCAGATTCAGTGTTCACTTGGTTGCCCGCCCCACTCTATCCTATGTTTCTGTCTTTTCTTTTGTGTCTCTGTTTTTTCTGCCTAATACTTCTAATAAACACACCTCCACCCTGGAACACACAAACTTGTTGAGGCTGGACCCCAACAGATATGGGGCTGCGACAACAGTGAATCACCCTCTGCATTAGATTTGGTCCATATTCCACCTACCCCACATGCCTAGTCCCCCACACAAGGTGAACTGAGAATTGCTTTTGCTGGGTAATTTTTTAAGCGATCACATACCTGATTCTGGGGCTGCCATAATTAATTACTACAAAGTTTGTTGTGTGAAGCAACAGAAATTCATCATTTCAGCATTCTGAAAGCTACAATTTTGAAATGAAAACATGATCAATGGAGGTCCTGGGGGAGTCTGTTTGATGGTGGGAACAAGCATTGGTATAGATGCATCATATATAGCCTAGTCTCTGTCTTCCTGTTTGTGTTATTGAATTCTGGGGCCTGAGGATAACCTTTTGACATGGTCACATCTGTCGGGGAGGAAGGAGCACTGCCCTCCACACCATGGACCTTCTTTGCATTTATTTGTTTGGGTTTAGATATGCTACATGCTAGAGTTAAGAAAAATAGCAGACTTAATCACGGATTTAAGAAAACTCGAGTTTCTGTCGTAAAGCAGGATTCCAGCTCGGAGCCAGGGATATCAAAAGAGACGAGCTACAGCACTACCCTCCAAACTGTAATCTAATAACTGGCTCTTACGCAACGGATCAAAGACACCAGTGCAGCAGCAGACTTTATGCTGCCGTGCTGCTGGACACTCGCATGTTTAGCATAGATGAGTAATTGTAACATCAACAAAAGTATCTCCTCAGATCCCACAGTTAAAGGAAATGCCATCATTTCCTCTGCCTTTGGTGTGGACCCGCATACGAAAGATGACAGGACAGAAAGCTGGCAGGAACTAAGGCATGCCAGCCCTGACTCTTTGAAATGATTCCATGTGGTATGTAGCAGAGTCTTGGCTGGTTCCGACTCCCTTTGATTCCCGTGGCCAGACACTGGTAAGCGAATGTAGAACTCAAAACAAGCCTCTCGCCGGCCGGCCGCCGCCATAGCAAGCAATCAGCATCCCAGGCTTCCCAAAAGACAAGGAAGGATCAAAGACAGGAAATGTGTTGGCTTCAGTAAACACTTGCTGTTCCCACCCCAGAAACACTGGCAAGTTCCCTGTGAGCACCCCCTACCTCCTAACCTAAAGAAGGCACTGCGTTTTACCTACCGTTTCTGCCCATGTGGATTTAATGAATAATCCACTAAAACAAGACTGCTACACTACCCAGAGTCACAAAAATCAAAGTCACCAAATGAACTGTGCCAAAAAGGAGGGATTTTTAAAATGCTCAAATCCCCTCCCTCGCCCCAGGCTTTCGTTCTTTTTCTCCAGGGGTTGCTCCTGTGCCTTTTTCTTCCTAGTTTTCTGAATCTTCAGCTGCCATTTTCTGAGCAGATTCTGTTCAATGCAGGCTCAGTGCTGTGACCTCTGAAAGCCAATGGGTGAACAAAAAAGGAGAACAAAATGGCTTTTTACAAAAGTTCCTGGATTTGTTGTCCCCAGTTTTCAAGAAACACTAGGCAAGATTTACTACCTGTGTTTGCAGAAGAGTAAATCTTAAAAGCAAGGTTTAAGAGGAGCGGAGTTCTGCTCCTGTGCTACTGGCATAGGGGAAAAATGAGGTCAAGGCCGAGAGCTTGCTGTTTGGGGAGTCCCAGAAGGGAAGGAAAGAAAAGAGAGGGGAAAGAGGAGGAGGGAAACTAAGTGAGAAAGTGAGAACCCTATTGCTTGGTGTCTGGCCTGATTCAAGGCCCAACTGGCAGCAGAAGCCAAGGGCATAAGTTTCAGAGAGTGGAAACAGTGAAGAGGTGCCCACAGGGTAAGGCCAGTTTATAGTCTTAGTTCAGATTCTTACATAAACTCGCTTGCCAGGCTGGACCAAGACTAGCTCTTGATTGCTTCTCATACTACTGTAGGGACCAAAATCCCTCCTGTTCTATTCCTCATTTAATGGCTCGGCGGCCTTTGATCTCTAGGTCACAGATTCTGCCAGCTAAGGATACCCTTTCATATGAATCCCTCTCCCTCTGTTCATGGAATTTCCATTCTGGTATTATACCCGATGGGAAACTACCATTGAATTTATTTCTAAAGCAATGCTTTTTGTCTCCAAAATAAACTTCTTAAGTCTTCCTTAGTCTCAGTTTTTCTTCTTCGGCCTTCTTTTATACCTCAGAAGGCTTCCAAGGTACCACCTGTAGATTCATTACTTAGGATCGTTTTACTTCAGAGTCAGAAAAACATGAGGTACTAGTCAGACCAGAATCACTTTCTGCCTCTAAAGCATGCACCAGACAGCCCCATTCCTCCTGAAACGGTAACAATATTCCTGGTGCGGATGACAAGGAAGGAGCTTTCACGTTTACCTGGTGAAACTTAGCAACACATCCTCAAGCACTGGGCATTCTCAGGGTACTCTGCATATTTTCCTCAGATTTAGTAATCTCACCTGCGGACCTGAGTAGGGATTGTACATCTAATCTCTTTAGTTTTAGAGAAACCGCTGAGCATCAAGGCAAAAGGGGTCCTCTCCATTGCCATTCTTTCATGTCACCAAGAACCATCCAGCAAAATGCCAGAATGGGGTCACCATTACTTCCTTACCTATCAATCGCACATCAAAGGTCAAACTAGCACAGGCAGAATAAAATTATTTGAAGGCAACCTATAAAATATAACATTGATGGAACAACAGAGAACGGTAAAGGTTGGAGGGGTAACTGTAATGGGTAGAACTGGATCTTCAAAAATTAGCATGCTCTGGCTAGGCGGTAGTGGTACATGCCTTTAATCCCAGCTCTTGGGAGACAGAGGTAGGTGAATATACTGAGTGCTGCAGGAACAGCCTGCTCTATAGAGTGAGTTCCAGGACAGCAAGAGCTACACAGAGAAACCCTCTCTCAGAGAAAACAATAACATGCTCACGTGTACCCGCCTGGGATCATTTGTTTCACCCAGCCCCCAGTGCCAGTATTTTAATATCAGTGAGTCTGACTCAAACCTAAGTTTTAGAGTATCCAGAGGAGTTTATTTTTGTCCCTTAGATAACCTTTAGATGTGACCACCATGAACCCACAAAAGGTGGTCATAAGATAGCTGTGACCTCGATTCATATATGAAGAGGGTAAAAATGAGGAAAACAGCAGAAAACTGAGACCAAGAAGGTGAGTTCCTGACATTAAGCCTGATTTCCCTGTTCTGCAGCCCTTTCCCCTGGAACTTCCTTTGACCTTACCGTTTCAGGACTTTCAGTATACAGCTCTTCAGTTGCTGTTTTGCTGACCACTATTCAGCCTCCATGATTAAGAACCCTTCATGTCAGTCATTTCTTTCCTCTGGAGGATTTGTAGCAATACCCCTAAATAAGCTATAATGAGCAACTGTTTTGACAGTCACTTTTAAGTGACGAATTCGGATAGATTAAGGAATATCCAAGCACTGGCAATGTGCTTCTTCAGGGGTTGGGGAATCTCTGAGTGTGGTTCCAAGGGCTGTTCGTGTGTAAGTCAGTATCAGTACACAGAGTGTGGAGATTGTTCAGTGTGGGTGGATAGAACGAAGAAGGCATTTGTTTTCTCTCTCTTTCCTGGAGCTGTGTGACACTCTTCTCCTGCCCTTTGTATCAGACTGTAAGAACTGTCAATCAAGCAAATGGTCTCTAGTGGCTGTGGCTGCTTTAACCTCCTCATGGCTACTCAAGAGTCTCCCATTTAACATCAGACATTCTCAGAAAACTTTCTGACAGCCAGAGAAAGCACCATAGATACACCATGCCTACTGTTGCGTGCTTGGGATTTGCTTTGGGTGACTTTGTTTCAGTCGTGGCTATGCCAGACACCTTGTAGAATTCAGTCCCACACACATTACAGTTTCAGAAAGTCCCATATGACCATAGCTATTACTATTCCACATGACCCTACTCATTGCTTCTTTAGGATTTCTGCAGCTGTCAATATGGTGAGGAAGGAATTCCTCCTCTACTCATGATCATCAGGGCAGTGGACCTAGTGTACCTGCAGACCAGAGTGACTGAACAGAAAGTGGGTGACCAGTTAGAGAGAGCCTATGTGTCCACGTGACTGTCTGTATTATCAGCCTTGTTATCCCTTCCCTGGGGTCACTCCTATAGATCTCTCTCCTGAACATTGCCCTCCTGTGCTGCAGTATTATGATTCAATAATGCCACATCTGAATAGCTCTAGTGCCTACTGTGCTCTTTATTGTTAACTGTAGCAGACTGAGCTGGTAGCATGAAGAGCAGACAGCCTCTGGGCTAAAAGTCATCCAAGTAAAACCAGCAATACCTAGAGGATGGCTAAAGAGCAGATTTTGCGGAAACCTCAAATTAAGGCTGAGAAGGGAAAACACAGAGAAGAGTTTAGGATGCAGAAAGTAAAATGCTACTAACATCTGAAATGGTAGAAATACTACAAGCTCAAGAGAATACCAGAAGGCCAACAAAATTACTAGTTCTACCATCCCAGAAACTATAGTACTGACACTCTATACTCAGAGCCATAACACAAACTGATAGATTCTAGGAGGCTGGCACTTAAAGTCTAAGCTGGAATGCTAGGAATAGAGGGAACCAGCGTCTGAAGTTCTCAGTTCCTGGCAGGAAAGGAGCTTACCTATTTGTGGTTGATATCCACATAGAACTAAAGAGCCCACATCCCACTGGCAACACACCTATCTAGAGTCCCAAAGGTTGGAAACAATTTTAGGAGTTAGTAGATTTTTGTGACAAGAACATGACCAGTTGAGTCAAGGAGAGCTGTACTCAAGTATAATCCTAAATGTGTTACCAAGTATATGTTAGATTTGATAATATGCTTACCAAATGGGAACTGAACAACAAATCTAATCACGTTCACATCATAGAGTGAATTGGAAGAGTAATCACTGATGTTTCCATATAGCTCCAAGGCCGGGAGTAAAAGTTTATCTTTAATGACATTTTGGGACTTTCCACTGTTGTGGGTTGAGTGAACGCTACACTCCTGGATCTCATTTTGCTCTCCTGGTCAGACTTTCAACTCTCTGTGCTGTAGTTGTAGGCTTTCTTTCACAAACATTCTCTATGAGCCTCTGCCATTCCTGTTGTGCCTCACTCTCCGTCTTGAAAGCGGGCAGTTCATTCCTATGTCCTCAAGCCCTACCTCTTAGCTCTTGAAGTCAATGAAATCTCTCTCTCTCTCTCTCTCTCTCTCTCTCTCTCTCTCTCTCTCTCTCTCTCTCTCACACACACACACACACACACACACACACACACAGAGGAGAGAGAGAGAGAGAGAGAGAGAGAGAGAGAGAGAGAGAGAGAGAGAGCCCTAAATGGCACCATTCACAAGGCAGCAGAAGGTGAGGAAGAGGAAGACACAAGATAGATGGAATGATTTGAGAATATTAATGGAAATACAGCTTAGTGATGTGAGGAGTGAGAAAAGGTAACTGGAGGAGTATGTGTTGACATAATCAAATTCCAGTGTTCTTTATACAGCTTTTTATGTGACAGCTCAAAGTACTGTGACTGCATTCTGAGGGTACAATCTGAGCCCTCAGATTTCAACATGGTCACCCACTGGCCTCTTATAGAACCCAGATGAAGGGTGAGTGATTTCAACTGGTTTTAAATCTGGTGAAGTTCTTGAAAAACTTAGGCCATATCCATATCTACAACAAAACTAAAGAGAATATATTTCTTGTCCAGGGAACCTCTGAAGTTGGTGGCAAAGCAATTCGGGTTTATTTGGACTTTTCACTGGTTTCACTACAGACTGATATTGTTTCACAAACTTTAAAATAACCACAAGGCAAAATATTTCTTTAAATAATTCATTAAAGTGTTTCAAAATTGTGGTGTGTGGTTAAGAGCACTGATGCTCTTCTAGAGGACCTGGGTTTGGTTCCCAGCAACCACTTGGCATCTCACAACTGTCTGTCACTGTAGTTCCAGTGAATCTGATACCCTCTTCTGACCTCCGCTGGCACCAGGCATGCACATGTGGTTCTCATGCATGCATACATGTAGGAAAACACTCATACACATAAACACAAATAAATAAATCTTTTCAAAGTTCATTTTATAAAAGGAAAAGGAAGGGAGAGGTGAGGGAAGAAAGAGGAGGAAGGAGGGAAAGAAAGAAACAGCAGTGATACGGCATGAATTGTTTGCGCTCCAAAATCAATTCCTCTGTTGACCTCTAAGCCTGAATGTGATGGCTAAAGAGATTGGGTCTTCAGAAGATGATTAGATAATGACGGAAGGTATCTCATAAATGGAATTAGTTGTTCTTTAAAAGGGACTAAGGGAGGTAGGAAAAAAATGGAACCATTAGAGACTAGGTTCACTATCAAAATGACGAAGAGAAGACAAAGGGCTTTTGAGTGAGACCACAATAACGGTGCCCTCTTTGAAGAACAACCTCTCACCAAGCAATCTATTTATGGCCCCTTGACTTTGGATGGTTAAGTTTCCAGAACTGTGATCAATACATTTCTTTTGCTTTAAAATGACATAGTCTAATGTGCTTTGTTTTCTCTGCCTGGAAAGACTAAGACAATCTTTGGCATAAGAATTTAGACGCAAGGCAAGAACTAGATGGCACTTGAGGTTTGAAAGAAGCCAGGAGGGAAGAGTGGGGCAGTGATGGACAAGTTTGGTGATTGCCAAAAGCAGGCTAGTCCTCTTCAAAACACTGCCAAACTTTCATATGCATCACCACTACAACTACCAACACACCAGACCCTATATACACATTTGCCTGCCACTGAAATTTTCCCAATTGTCTCCTCTGGTCTAATTGTCATGGAATGTTCTCTTGTTCTCACAGAAGCTCTTTGAGAAACATCAATTCAGATAGTTGTTCTCAGAAAAGTCTAGAGCAAACTAAGACCTTGGTTTCTTTGGGGGGGGGCTTAAATAAGCAATTAATGAGGTGATTAATATACACAACTTTGTAATTTTAAAGTTTATGCTTTGGAATATTTAGATTAAAAAGGCTATCTTGCATAGATAAATCTCCAGTTTTCAGTTAAATAAGCAGTTATACTCAAAACATGAGGAAATTTGGGCTTTCAGCTTTGATACCACCCACATCACATTGACTACAAAGAACACATCCACTTTCCCAATCAAGGGTCTATTTCCCCACAGCCAGACATTACTCAAAGAGAGCGTTCTTGGAACACACAGCTCTAAATGGGAGGTCCCCATCAAATCCCTCCTGTCAGAGCTCAAGGAACCCCACAGAAGAGGAGGTAAAAAGCGTGTAAAGCCAGAGGGGATGAAGGACACCAGGAGAACAAGGCCCTCTGAATAATTAAGTAAATCTCATATGAGCTCATATAGACTGAAGCAGCAAGCACAGAGTCTACATGGGTCTGCACCAGGTCCTCTGTGTATGTATGATAGCTTTTAGTTTAGTTTTGTGTAGGATTTCTGAGTGTGTAGATGACTGGACCTCTGACACTTGTTTCTGTTCTTGGGGTTCTTTTCCTTCTGTTGCGTTTTCTTTATCCACCCTCAATGCGATGGTTTTCTTTCATCTTATTGTATTTTATTTTATTATGTGTATTATGTTATCTCCTATAAGCATGTATTTTTCTAATGAGAGACAAAAAGGGAGTGGATCTGGATGGGAAGTGAGATGGGGAGGAACTGGGAGGAGTAGAGGGAGGGGAAACTGTAATCAGGATATGTTATATGAGAAGAGAATCTGTTTTCAATAAAAGGAAAAAAAAGGAAGGCTCCATTTCAACCACATCTACTTCTCAGTTCTCTTAAAACTGGGCAAGGAATGAGTATGTGGTTCCTTTGCCCAGCCTGCTCTCAACCAGGTTGGAGCTGCACAGCTGAGCTAAAGCCACAGAAGGCACTTCTAACTCTCCTCAGCTTGATTGTCTGCTATGCTCTTGTGTCTCATCACCATTGGAACCTCACAGAGTATAAGAGAGAGCTCAGTAGTGTATGTGGGGGTGAATTGGAAGATCTCCTGTGAGATATCACTGTCAGTTCAGAAGCAAGTTCGATAAGAAGTAGCAACAGTCTTAGGGGCTCTTCTGAAAATGTGCCCCCCCCCCCCCGCCTTGCCAGGTTCCCTACCCTCCCTCCTATGGAGCTAACAACAGACTCATCTTCCTCCTGTCCTTACCCCCTCCCCAGTCACAACACTGTCCTAAATACTTTCATGCACCAGGTCATATTTGAATCACCTCACCTAAGAGCTCCCCTCAAGGAACCTTCTTCCATTTCTCCTGAAAACTTCATTTTGCAGGTATTAATTTCGACATTGGTCTGACTTATAGATACTTTGTTGATAACATAAAAGACGCTGCTAGAAGGCAAATAATCATCTGTTCCCTGACCTAGAAGATTCATGGGGTTATTCTCTGTGAGAGTCCCTTGAGCTGAATTCTTAGGATTTCTGTTACAGCATATTTCAATAAGAAGATTTTAAAAACTCCCATTTTTATTCTCATCTATTCTCCAAAGGCAATTTTCTTTTCATCTGCCTCCAGAACAAGGAGCAAAAAATGGATGATGCCTAAAAAATATTACCATAAAACATTGATTTCAATATTAATGACCTTTCTGTGGAAATGGGAAAGTCCAGTAGTAAGGTAATGAAATATAAATTTTCAGGCTGAAATTCTGCTCCTAGGTCAGCTGTCTTAAATAACTGATTAAATGTTAACAAGTCATTGGCTGCTTAGTCTCAGTTTATATAATTATAAAATGTACTTTCTCGCACTTGCCTTCTTAATAACATAAGGACTCTTTCTGGGAAAGTGTAATGTGTGAGGTGACTATAAAATGGATTACAAGAAGCTTCCTGCTTCCACCCATGTGGTGTGCTATGACACAGGAAGAAGCCTGGTGTCAGATCTTTGTGTCTATTTGTGCAGTA
Organism: Microtus agrestis; assembly: GCA_902806775.1. Taxonomy (NCBI): domain Eukaryota; kingdom Metazoa; phylum Chordata; class Mammalia; order Rodentia; family Cricetidae; genus Microtus; species Microtus agrestis. The sequence continues at coordinate 66,331 of CADCXT010003567.1, forward strand.
GGAATAGAAAATATTTTTACAATATAGCAAATATTTGTTTTTAATTTTCTCTTTCTTCTCAGCCTGAATTTCTACACAGTTTCAGAGATCCCTTTTCATATTCTCTCAGTTCATCAGGCACCAGGTTTGACTTATGAAGTCAGTTCTCAACCTTTCCCATGGCCATATGGAAGACCAGTTACTCACTGTGCACCCTGCAGTGCACAGAGTCATAGCCAAAAGGAAGCAGCAGTGAACCAGTAGGAAGGTCACGAGTAAGGAGGAACAGGAAATGGTCTTCTTGTGACAGCAAAGATTTCTCAGAGAAAAAAACCTGACCATGACCCATAATAGTACAAGCTGCAAAAGATGAACTCCCTTTGAATGCACACTTTTGAGCAACTTGCTCAGAAATTGACCAGTCAATCAAGGAACAATGATAAGTGGCCTTCCTATGCTAGAGAGGTGTGGGGTTCCCACCATGACCCAAAAGCTAATGTGAAGGTTTGAAGCTTCTCTATGATATTGATATGATGTGACTTTTTTTATGTTCAGAAAACCAACTTTGGGCCATGTCAACTCTAACTTGAATCTGAAGTTATGTAGCTTTATGGCTGTGTGACCTTGGCCCCTTTGAATGTCACTTGTTTATCTAAAAATGTGCTGGTAGGTTTCTGATGAGATTAATGAGAGAAGACATAGAAAGCATTTATTACTGTGGTTGGCACATGGTAAACACACATGAATTGGTACACAGTAAATAGTACCCCTTACCACTTATGTTGTTAAATTAGATTTACAGGAGACCACTATTGTTTGGATGTCCTGCTCAAAGATCATGCAGAAATCTTATCTGTATTACAAGGTATTAAGAGATGGGACAGACTGGGATCTTTAAGACATCATTGTACTGTAAGGGCTCTGCTCTCATGAATGGATTAGTCCATTTATGAGTTATGAGACTGGTATAAAAGTCAGTTTGTCCCCATTTCTCGTAGCTGTGCTTGATTGTTCATGCGATGTGCTGTGATATCTCACTACTCTGCAGAATCTCCAACAGCAAGAAAAGACCTCAGCAAGTATTGCCTCTCAGCACTGACCTTCAGATATATGAGCAGGCAAGGCTTTTATTCCACTATGTAGTATTTAGATACAGCAATAGAAAGCTAAAGCAGATTATCATTGATTTGGACTGACCTCCTGAACTTAGCTCTAATAAAGGAACTCAAAATGAGTCTCTAAGGGTGAAACCTGGCCTCTTTGTTTATAAGATCTCTGGGCATTTAGAAGAGAGGCTATTGCCAATTCCCTAAACAAGCCAGCATGAGGGAGCTCCCTTTACTCTAACCCTGACAAGCAAAGGTACCTAATGTAAATTAATTTTAACAAATCTCCTGTTGTTTAATATTCCTGTTCAAGTTCCCTGACAAAATCCAGCTCTTCTGCTGGATCATCAGAGAGCCTTTGCATTTTATATATGTGAGGGTGCCCAATTAATGCATCATTAACAGAATTATATTATGTTTTTGTACTAAATTTTTAAATTTAAAAAACAACTTTTAAAGTTCTAGTGTGTTTTATTTGAGTCTGTTAGTTATGACAGTGATCTCTTCCTAGTCTAAGATCTGGACTGACCACTAATAAGAAGTCAAGTCTGGAGTTGAGAGCTGGGGAGATGGGGGTGCTCCTGTCTTACTAGCACTCCGTCTCTGGATGTCATGGGCACAAAAGGACTGTGAAGGAAAGGAGAGGATAGAAGAGGGGAGATGAAGGGAGAGGAAGGGAGAAAACTTCATGAGGTCATTGGCCATTTGGTATTAAAAATGTGTTACTGAATTATTCCTTGAAACCCATGTAGCCACAACATTAACTATGAATGAAATTTACATGAGGAACAACCATTTACAGATATGTGAACAATAAACATACTTGATCAACATTCATCTTTTTAGATATGCAGGTCAAAAAAGATCAAGAGGTGTTCATTTATGTTCAAAAGTGTAAACGATGCTAAGTGTTGTGGTCAGCTGCCCCTAGAAAAACAAGATGTGTAAATAAATAATGGTCTCCAATGTTGCAATGATGCTCTATTGCAAACAACTCTAGAAGACATTATTATCATCCTTGTTTTGATGGCTCATCCTACACTGTTAGAACGGTGCCTCTGTTTCTGGGAAAACAGCGGTTGCCTGGCCCATTATTGAGCTATGGTGCGAAGCTGATCTGCTGGTAACATGAAGGTTGCTTCATTTCTCAGCTCTTTTTCTTCTCATCTATGAAATGGGATGAAATGACTTTAACACTATAAAGTAAAGGAAAACATCAGGGAGCATGCACATAGCTAAAAGAGTCTGCTCCCCAGATGGAGCCCCAAGGAAGGGAATGAGAGTGAATGTGTCTCCCCTGATGCTCCCTAAAGGCTAGACAAAGCTTTGTCTCTAATTGTATCGAGGCAACTGTGTGGAGGGGGCATGAATGTCAGGAGTGCTGAGCAGAATCAAGCATCGCCTTGATTCCAGGCACTCAGTTATCTCCCTTCTAGGCAAGGCACTTTCTTGTTTTATTTCTTTGTGTTCTATGTATGTCTTTTTCATCCTGGCTCTCACGTGTGACAGTTCATGAGGACTCACCAATGGGCTGCGTGTCTCTGCATAAGTAGTACATTTAAAATGCTATGATGCTATATCCTCTCTCTCTCTCTCTCTCTCTCTCTCTCTCTCTCTCTCTCTCTCTCTCTCTCTCTCTCTCTCTCTCGTATCTCTCTGTGTGTGTGCATGCACACACTACGTCCACATGTGGCACACCACCAAGGGCAGATTGCTTGTCATTGTAACCCACTTTCCAGTTGTATGAACTCAGTCTGTTTACTCAGTATTGCCAATCTTCAGTTCCTTCATTTCTAAAACAATGTTCAGGAGGGTATCTACTTCAAGTATTGAAGACATGTAAAATACTTAAAACGTAAACATCTAGTAGGTGTTAGCTAGCCTAAGTGCAGTTGTCATGACTACTATTCCCTTATGCAGGCTGCAGTGACCAACCCTGTATATATCTCTTTATCGACCATGCCTGAGCTCCTCTGAGGTGTAGACTACAGAGAGGAGTCGCTAGGTCATAGGGTGTAGGCTCTCATAATTTCACCATGTACTGCCAATTTTCTCTCCAGAATGACTACACAGTCTAAGTTCACATCATCAGTTCTGGAGGATTCCAGGAAATGTTTTCTCAGCCACTGAGAGCAGAGATTTTAATGAGTCTCCCTTCAATTTCCACTGACATCATCTGTCTGGGAGACTTTTGTCTAAGTTGGGTGGAGACACAGCTTTCTGACACACTGCCAATGTAAAAGCATGTGCCATTATGTGCCCTAGAGCCCAGAGTACTGCAAGGTTCACCAGAAGGGAGTCATTTTCACCCTGAGATAGGGCACATGGCCCAGAGTACTTCCTCGGAGTTTCTGACTCACACTGTAAGAGGTCATGACCCTCCAGCTCCTTGGGGATCCTGGGTAAGAATTTATACTTCTGGGAGTTACTGCCTTTGCTGGATGATATCTGCTCAGGATACCAGGCAGAGAAGTATTGTAAACAAGAGAGTTCTGCAGAGGGTCAGGGATCTGAGGACCCAGAAGCTGTTAATGGGAAAAGATGGAGCAGGAGAGATGGATGGGTCTTCCCCTTTCTAAGGTCTTTTTCACGGTTAGCAATTTTACCATGGTTTAACAAATAACATAAATGAGAGGGTTTGGGTGAGTCTTTGAACTCAGTAACATTTTCCCTGAAAGGTAGTACACCATCATTACCTGTGAAGGTTCTAGGTTCAAAGTCTATTGGTATTAGAGGATGTAAATACCTAAGCAATAGATACTAAATGACTTGGGCATGTGATAAATGTTTATTATCCAAGTGTGATGAATGTTTGATGGGGTTAGAAGATGTGTCTTGGGCTCCCAGGAACAGTATAATTCTAGAGGAGACTCTGGACCCTCTGAGATGTGCCAGCTATATCCAGCCTGACACTCATATCATTATAAATATTCTAAAAATGCCAGGCTTAGTAAACAGGTGTGCAATCCCTGTTCCTTGGAAGGCTTACGCCAGAGGATTGCAAATTCAAAGCTTGCCTGGGTGGCAATAAATCAAAACCCTATTTTGTAACTTAGTGAGACTATCTTGAATTTTATTGAGAAAAGTAAAAAGAAAACAGGGTGCATATAACCTAGTGATAATATACCAGACTAGTCTGTGCAAGGCCCCAAAGTTCAATCCCTGTATCACAAGTGATAACAATAATTTTTTTAATGATAAGTATTGTAGGAGGCTAATTGTTCATCCCGGCCACCCAGAACCAAAATAACATCATAGAAACTGTATGTAGACCAGCTAAAGTTCCAGTGTCTGTCTCTGGTGGGGCTACATAGCTTCTCTCTGACTCTGCCTTCTTTCTCCCAACATTCAGTTTAGCCCCCCCTTCACCGCCTCTGCACAGGCCCAAGACAGTTTCTTTATTAACCAATGGTATTCACAGCATACAGAGGGAAATCTCACATCAGCTAATTGTAAGAGCTGCTAAGAATCTAAGATCTAGATCTAGAATTCAGTAAATTCAAAAGAGTTCTTTATTGACATATAAGTCAGTAAAATTACGTAGGCTGTATGTCTTTAAGTCATTCTCTGAGAAGTTTATCGAATCTTAAAGCAAAATGTAAGTAAAGCATCTGTCTCTACCCACCACTGAGCTGTTCCTCACATAGAGTGAGTTTTTGATTACAAAAAAAAAGTTCAGTGATTTTTGGTTTTGCTAATGCTATTAGAAATGAAAACCCACTGAGATTCATGAAGGTGTAGAAATCCCAGGGATGGCAGAAGCAGAGAAGGAAGCCCTGAAGCAGAAAAGGGACAAACAGTTGTTGTGAGTGGCAATCATGGGATGTATCTTGGCTTGTGTGTGCCTTTGTGCTGTGATCTGGAGATTGCTTGCTACAGGCTTAAGGTTTTTAATGGAACAGAAGCTCCTCAGGAAATTTTAAATTGTCATGTATATTGATGACTTTTATCATTGCTCTAAACAAATGCCTGAGAAGAAGCTACTTAAGTGGTGGGAGGGTTCTTTTGGCTTACAGTTAGAGGGGCATATAGTCCATCTAGACTGAGAAGGCATGGTGGATGGTGGCTTTGTGGAGGGAGACATGGTGTGGCTGCTTGCTCTCATCTTAGTAGAGACTGAGAGGAAGGTGAATTGTACTCCCTGTAGCAGTGCTTCTCAAATTTCCTAACACTATGATTTTTTAAATTCAGTTTCTCATGCTGCACTGACCCCCAATCATCAAAGTATTTAGTTTCTACTTCAAAACTGTAATTTTGCTATTGTTATGAATCATAATGTAAATATCTGTTATGCAGGATATCTGACATGACCCGAGAAAGGGTCATTCAACCCCCCATGGGGGGGCACGACCCACAGGTTGAGAAATGCTGATCTACTGGCCTTCTCTGTTTTCCTTGTATACTCATTCCAAAACCCAGGCTCATGAAATGGTGCCATCTATATTTATAATATTCAAGGATATTCTCGTTTTAGTTAAAAATTTGAGAGACCTTCATAGATACATCCAGAAATGTGTCTCCTGGGTGACTCTAAATCCAATCAAGTTGGCAATGCTGATCAACCATCAGACTCGCTAACAGATTGTTCAGTATTAAATACTGCCTATTTTCCTTGTTACTCTTTTGTTTTGAGACAAGGTCTGTATTAGTTATTCAGGCTGACCACAAACTTGAATCCACCTCCTCAGCTGGTGGAGTTATAAGTGTGTACCACAACAGCTGCCTTGGTATTACTTTTTTTTTCTTAGTAAATTTTTTTAAGGACCAATCCAGCTATACCCAATAGGTTTTCAGAATGCATCTTTTGGTGAGTGAGTAGTTATGAGAAAACAGGGATTTCTACTCTTCTCATATTTCACCAATGCTGAAACCTTCTTTATTTTCTCGTACAATCTCTTTATTTTTGTAAGGCAAATAATAGCTAAGATAAAAGGCATGCTGAAATCTGACATTTTTAAACCCTAAGCTGGAGGTTCTGGAGCCTTTGCAGAAGAACTGGTCTGAAGGATGGCAGCGTGGGATGTGAAGAGCCCGCAGCCAAACGAATAGCTGATTCAAGAGAATGAGAAGCTATGGCCTTGGGATTGGTGCTAGGAAGTAGGGCAGCCTGGGGAAAAGTAGGGCAGCCTGGGGAACATTGATGCTTACAATAAACCTTTAGAAGGCAAGGCAAGATGCTGCTCTGCTCAGAAAGGATAAATTAAATAGGGAGCTCCCAGTAGAGTGACAACATTGAAGATAATGCTGGAGGTAGGGTTTGTGGTGGGTGGGATCAGGTATAAAAGGGTGGAAGAGCCTATGATCAGTAAAATAACCAGAAGCTGAGGTTTCAAACTTGATTCTAGAATCCAACTTGGAAAATTCTGATACAGTTTTTCCTTAAAGCCTCTCCCTTTTTATCCAGTTCCATCTCATGGTACTCAAGGCGGGCAATTCTGAAGTTTGACTTTCCTGCTTAGGCACCAAGTTGATTACAGTAAATGTACCTGTCTGGATTTTCTGGAGCTCAGTCTTGATGGTCACCACAGCCTCTAAATGAGATGCTCTCAATCAATCTCCATCTAAAGTCTTCCCCTTGCTTCAGAGGAGACAGGACTAAGGAGACAATTTTAAGCCAGTCTCTGCCAATCACCTTGGAGTTGACCCCACTAACTATAGCCTACAATCTATTTCTGACTTTGTCTCTTGGTTCTAAACACTAGGTTTCAATCAACTCAAAGCCTTTCATGGAATTCTGTTGTGAACCAGTCCGTCTTAACTGAAAACCAAGTTAAGAATAAGGTATTGATTCTGGCTTCATGGAAATTATAGCCAAGGGAGAGACTGCGCCTAGTACATAGACACTTTCAGTAAGATGACAGATGCTAGGATGGGGAAATGGAAGCATGTAGGAGGAGAGCTAACTGAAACTGTGGGTGGAGGGTGGGTGGGGCAGGAAGAGCTCCTTGGGGAAGTGAGAGCAAGCCCTGATGCAAAGAACAAGTGGGAGTGAACTGAGTAGACGTCTGTGGTACAGGCGGAATGATGATGTTGCCAGAAAGGAACAGAAGTTCACGTCATAGAGATCAAAGAAGATAGGGCACATTCAAGGCTCTAGACATAATATAGTTGGGGCCACAGAGGATATTCCACTTAATTTTCTGTGAATTGGAACAAGCTACTTGACTTCATTGATACATCCATCACTTGCCAAAACAGAAGGGATGTTGCTCTATAGAGTTTTAAGGGGTAAATGAGGTTTCACAGTGATGGACCTTGGCTTAGCATCTGTCTTGTGGCAGATGTTCAGTAAAGCTGTATATTCCAAGATAACTGAAGATTATTTGAATCTTGCATGTTCAAAGATACCATAGCAATTACCTGCCTTCTTCATTCCCAATCATGTTTACTCTAGCTGTTCCTTGTATTTTCAGGTAGGGGCTTCACTTTGGATTTCTTTGTGGGTCCCATCTTAGCTGTTTCCTTTAAGTAGGGGCAGTAGTAGATTTATAGTTCATCTATTCTACTCAATTATTTGCTAGGATTTATGCCCCAAGTCCATTAGCTAAGGCTGATAGAATTCTGGCTTCTCATGGAGGGTAGGGACCTGGAAGTGAATTACATATTGATATTAGAAGTCTTTCTCTTCCCCACCCCACTCACTTTCCATGAGCCTACTGGATCCAATATGCTGCTTTAGCAAACCCAATGCCAGTGTGCAGAGTCCAGCATCTTCACCTGGAGCTCCCTTCCCTTTAGAGCATCTCTGTCATAGCATCACAGGTTGACAGGTACGATTCACTCTTAATTTGGAAGTACTTCATCTGCCCAAGAGGTTTGTCATTTCTGTAGAGACTTGGCAACTCTAATGTCCCTCACAGTAAGGACAAAGGATAAGGCTTCTTTGTGTGCCCATCACAAGGGACAGGTCCATCACCTTGCATTAAAGGAAGCAGCAATCACACTGGACATCTTCCTTCCTGGGAGCCTGCCCCAGGCCTTCATATTCTGTTCTATCTCTTTCTTTACAGAGTTTCAGCAGATCTTTCCCTACAGACCTGTGAGCTGATGTTCATCTTATCTCAGAACTACAAGTACATCATGTTTATTTTGTTGTCATTCAACCTCAGGTTGACAGGAAACTACCAAGTCCTTCTCAGGAGATGCTGCTTTCTATGTCTCTAGTCTTCCAGGTCCTTTTTGTCACCTAAAACATGTCTGATATGTATCTAGGGACATATATGTTCTGCATTCATTGTATACAATGCTTTTGATTAATCGTTTACAATGCCCCTGTTTCCAGAAAGCAGAGCCACAAAGATGAACTCTACTTTCACCTTGTTCCTGAGGAAGTCTAATGTATTGCTACTTCCTCTGGAGCCCTTGGATTCTTACCGGAGGATGGTTTGTCACAAAGATAAATCCATCTAATACAGTGTCCTACTTCCTGCTCTGATGTCTATCACATTTACTCTCTGTTGTGCTTAGCTTCACATTGACTACAAAGGCAAGAATCAGTTAGAGTTTAAGAACAGAACCTGCACCAATTCTCCTACCTACAGACTGCAGAACTAGCAGGCAAACTATCCAGCAATTCTCTCCAACATTTTCAGTGTCTAACTTTTGCCCTATCATGAACAACACATTTGTTCTTCCTGGAGTTAATCAGCCTAAAACCAGTTATGATAACTAAGTGAGTTTCTCTTTTAGGTCATGAGACATGTACCCTGGCATATGATGTGGTAACAATGGTCCCACCAGTCTGAGTCACAAAGAATGGCAAGCCTTTTCCAGACCTTTTAAAAAACAGTCTCCAGTTCAGAGGTTACAATAGTGGTTCAGAAAGAGAAAGAGCATTGATTCCGCTAGGCCTAGTGAGCCAAGTCCAAGAAATTTAAACTTACTTGTCTTATTTGCTGCTGTTTCCCAATGTCTAGTGCAGGACTCAGAAGTGTTGTTCAGTAATACTAGATACATGAATAATAAGTCAACCTAAAAGAAGAACAACTTTTAAAAAAAGTGGAAGCTAAAGTAAATTCAGTAAAAGGATGTGGATTCTCCTTTAAAAAATAAAAATAAAGAATTGAAATGAATTAAACAAACTTTGAATTTAAAACTTTGCAAAGACTTAAAACAAGAATGTATCTTACTTACTTTTCTAGGACTGTAATGAGATACTATAGCCAAGGTAACTTATAGAAAGAAAAGTTTATTAGGGTTTACAGTCTGAGAGTGTGAATCCATCACCTCATGGTGAGAAACGTGGTAGGAGGCTGGCAGATATGGTGCTGGCATGGTAGCTCAGAGCTTGTATCTTGAGACAAAGCCACCATACGGGGTTTAAGGACAACTGGGAATGGTTCATACTTCTGAAGTCTCAAAGCCTATACCTAGTGGCATGCTCTTTCCAGCAAGTCCACACTTCCTATTCGTTCCCTTAGAGCTCTATCAACTGGGGACCAAGCATTCAAATATATGTGCCTATGGAGGCCATTCTCATTACAACCACCACAGAATGTAAAAGTTAGTTGTATGGTGTGGGAAGTCCTTCTGTATATGTGTTGCTTTTATTGGTTAATGAATAAGAAGCTTCTTTTGGTCAATGGCTTAACATATAGCCAGGCTTAACAAATAACACACACACACATAAATATATATATATATATATATATATATATATATATATATATATATATAGAGAGAGAGAGAGAGAGAGAGAGAGAGAGAGAGAGTAAGCAGACAAGGAGAAGCCAAGTAGTTCCTCCAAAAACAGACACCAGACAGAAACTTGCAGTAAGCCACAGCCATGTGCCAATACCCAGATCAATAGAAATCGGTTAAATTAAGATGTAAGTGTTAGCCAATAAGAAGCTAGAGCTAATAGGCCAAGCAGTGATTTAAATAACACAGTTTCTGTGTGATTTTTTTCAAGGTCTGGGCAGCCGGGAATGAACAAGTGTCCTCTACCTACAGTATTAGACAGTATTAATGGTCATTATCTTGTTACTATGTTGTTCTCTTGCACTAACAACAGTAATTCTGGGGATAGTTTGAGATTTTACAGATAGATGTGGTTAAATGTATCCATTGAGCATCTAGGCTTAAAAAGAAAAATAATTGAGTTATACATACCATTCACTAGATCACAAATTTCTCAAAAGCAGGAACTACTGACTATTCACCTCCAAACCTTATAGAACACCTGATACGTATGTTCTGCCCTTAATCCTTTGTTCTGGTGTTCAGTCTTTGCCTTAGATAATAGTCTTATTCTGCCTACAATTCTGTGGGCTGGATCATCACAATGAAGGTTTCATGTCTTTTAGTAAAAACTGGAGTCAACTACTCTCCATAGGTAGTTATGACATGTTAAGAATACATGCACGCTTGATCTGTTGGGAAGGGCCGGACAGTAGAATCAGGACTTATCCTGAGTATATAAACTAGCTTTTTGGAGCTCATTCCCTGTGGTGGGAAGCCTTGCTCAGCCTTGATATAGTGGGGAGGGACTTGGTCCTGCCCCAGTTTGATATACTAGACTTGTTGACTCCTCAATGGAGGCCTTAACCACTCTGAGAAGTGGTTGGGTGTGTGATGTGGGGAGGTGAGGGGTTGAAGAAGGGATAGAGGGAGAACTGGGGCTAATAAAATGAGAAAAAATTTACATTAAAAATGAATACATACATAGACTCCAGGAAAGATGTTCCTTAGTCCATTAAGTTCCACAAATTCCATGAAATAAAGTCTTGACACAGAGTATCACACATGGATACTTTGCTGGTTTCTGTCTCTACTCCCTCCTCTTTTCTCAGAAGTCTTTTATTTTTCTAGGCTTTTGATTCATATGAAAAAATTCTCGCCATCTTAATGCAATTCTCTGGCAGTGACTCATCAATATTTCACAATTATATACTGTCAAAAAAATACTTACAAGCTCACCAGTGAATTCTTCAGCTGCCTTTTTCCATCACCAACAGAAACAGCAAAGTCTTTTCTGTCACCAGCACACAACTGATGGAAGGAGGGTTTGACCAATAGATGGGCTACTGTGCTACCAGGGTTTTTATGACCATATTGCTTCAAACTGTACAAGCATCATGGAAGATTCCTGCCGTGTGGTTAATGTGGAGTGTCCCCCACAGGCACTTGTGTTTGCACGTTTGGTCCCCACACGTGGTCACCAGATGGTAGTGCTGTTGAAAATTGTATGACCTTTGGGAGGGGCTACCTAACTCAAGAAAGGGGATCATTGTGGGGTCAGAACATGAGGCCATTGCCTGGTACTGCTTCTGCAATTCTGCTTCAAGATCTCTACCTCCTAATTTTCCAAGGTGTAACAAACAGACTCCTGCCCCCATGGAGCTACTCTACTGTACCTTTCTGACCATGATGGATTTCTATCCCCTCAAATGGTAAACGAAAATGTATTCATTCTTCTTTAAATGGTTTCTTCCAGATGTTCTGTCACAGTGATGTGTAAGATAACTAATATAATTATTATTAATTTATTTTATGTGTTTGAGTTTTTGCTTGGATGTATGTATGTGTATCAAAGGCATGCCTGAGTTCCAGTGGAGGCCAGAAGAGGGGTTTGGATCCCCTGGAAATGGAATGAAAGAGGCTGTGAACTCTTGTGTGGCTTCTGGGAACTGAACCCAGGTCATCTACAAGACAAGAAGTTATATCGAGTTATGTCTCCAGTCCCAACTGTCACAATTCTTAATAAGAAATCCTAAAAGGAAGAGAGGGTGTCTTAGATATTTCCAGGCTGTAGAGAGAGCTCAGGAGTTAACAGCTACTTGCTGTTCTTACAAAGCACTCAGTTGGTTTCTAATATCCATGTAGTAGTTCACAGACTTCCTGAACTCCAGTTCCAGGGGATCTAATGTTTTTTTCTGGCCACCATGAGTATAAAATATGTCTGTGGGATATATGTAGGGGAAACATTCATATTTATAAAATAAAAAGAAACTTTGAAGACAATTTAAAAGAGATTAGATATTCTCTAAGCAGACACCCAAGTGAACTGGGAGACAATTATGGTTTAGATTTAAACAGGGATCGCTTTAGATCTTCAGGGAAAGGAGCCACTACCCAAAATCCTGGGTAGCCTTCTAAAAATTCATGGGTCACCTGTGGGGCAGCTCTGCTGGCCTAGCTCAGCACCTGTTATGGTTAGTGGGAATAAGAATAAGAATAAAAATAAGAATAAGAATAAGAATAAGATGGAGTGTGGCAGGGTCACCTGGAGAGCCAGGGGAGCATGAGAAGTAGAGATAGAAATCCAGGCATGAAGTTGGCAGGATGGTCTTTACCATAGACATTGTCTTCATATAGAATCACCTTTATTGAAGAAGAAAAAATACTGCGCAGTGTTCACTAAATCAGATTTAAGTTGAAGAATTATGTGCTTACACATAAAATTAGTGCATTGAAATTCTTCATTTTATGTCTCTTCTGCGTTAGCATGCCTGTTTTTGAAATTGTTAATGATTTTCTTAAAGTTTAAAGAAAGTACACATGCATGGAAGTTAATCAAACTGTCAATAGTTATATAAGCAACTTAATTCTTTCCTGAATGATTTCGTTTTCATTAATAGTTTGGATTTAATAAGTCTTCATTAACAGTCTAGAACAAAGTTACTATATAAATTCTGTTTTTACAGACAGAGAATTTTTACTTCTTCAAAGATAGGAAAATTGTACATTTGATAGACTGTTATGGATTTGACCAGATCAATAGAGAAGTGGCATGGCCCCTTACTAAGGGAAAGTCTAGCCTGACATTTTGTAGAAAGAATAGAACCAAGTCCAAAATCTGAATGCTGACTGTTTCGCGTAAAGTCACATGCATAGTTGCCCCTTTGGAGGAAGCTTAATCCTCGCCACTTCTCTCTGCTTGTTTTGTCCATAACACTCACCTTCCTCTTACAGACTAATTGTTTTCTGTTGTCTGTGGGTCTTCACTAGAACATCAACACCATAAAGGACTTAAAAACCGTAGGCAGAAACATTAGGCAGGGCTCAGGAGAGGAGAAGGTAGGATTTTAGGAGTCAGAGGAGTTGGACATGGAGGAAGGACTGGGTGAGTGGAGGGAGGGTAAAATTCAGTCAGAATGTGATGTATATGAGGAAAGAATAAATATAATTTTAAAAAAACTGTTGGCAGTTTTGTTTGCTCTCTTATCTCAACTTTCTAGAACAATGCCTGGTAGGTTAATTTTAAAGCATATGCATTCCCAGAGCTATAGATACACAATCAATGCTGAATAGACTCACAATCAATGCTCAGTAGACACATAGTTGGAGTGACACTTTCTCTTGCTTTTATCTGGAATACAGACATAGTGCTGGGCCGGATCCACTACCATAGGAAATGGCCAGAAGAATTTCAGGATCTCATGCCTTTGCTTCAAGGACAGCACTCAAGTTTGGATTTTTAATGCCCCTTCAAGGATCATGTGTCAAAAGCCAGGCCGATGGCTCATGGCATCACTGGGAGGCATTGGAATCTTGAAGATAAGGATTCTAGCACAAAGCAATTAGGTCTTGGGGGATATGCCTGAAAGGAGACAGTGAGATAACAACTTCTCCCTCTTTACTTTCCAGTCAGCATGGATGACACACAAGAGAAAACTGGACTGATTGGGCCAAGCACATGATGGGGATGCACCACCAACAGCAGGGAAACGACACATTTTATTTTATAGAGGAGAATGAAGGAGGCAGGTTTATTGTATGCGGCTGAACAATGAAACATGTCTAGCTAATAGCAGGACAAAGTGTTTATAGGGGAACCTGGGTGGCTAGAGACGTCCAGGAAGAGGAAACTGTGGTTGATACTTTCCAGACTCTGTCAACATCCACAGAGCCAGGGGAAGGCTTTGCATTCTCATGAGTCTGCGGCACTGGGGTCCTTGACACCGGCATGCTCATGTCAAGAATACACATCCACTCAGGACTTCATTCACTGCCCACACTCACCACAGCTCCAAAAGCCATGGACCGACCAACCACAGCTAAAACTTAGATACTGTGATTTTTCTCGGGTATTTTGTTACAGTAACTGAGAGCTAGCTTATACAGACACGAAAACATCAATAAGTGTCTACCTTATTAAGTAGGAAAAATTTCTTTATGTAATCCAAGGGTCTGGTCATATATCTGTTCATTTCCCAATTTTAAGTTGTACCCTTGCCTGCAAATGTCGTTTCCAAATTCTATGGGAATATGGCTTCAGCTAGATGTAATCATCAGAGAAAGTAAGGAAAGGGGAATTCAGAGGATTACCACCAATTTCCTTTTCTTTTCCTTCAGATTGTATCTCCAGCATTGGCATTGTCTTCTTTGTGACCCCAGATAGCGCCCACAGGCCTTCTTCCATAGATCCCAGCGCCTATCTTATTAAAACCATGCATCTACAATACGTAGGTATAGTGAGGCAGGTACAAACCCCTGTTGGACTGTTATTTACTTCTTGGATTGATATTAAGTCAGGCTTAACCATAATCCAAAATCAAACCATGAAAGTCTCATGTTTTGTCCCTTAACCCAGATTAGCATGGAAAATATTTTATCTCCTTCGTGACTAACATTCCATCTACACACATCTGATGATCAGAGAAGTAGGAATGGTAAAAAAAAAAATCAATTTTTTCAAACTTAAAAATGGGTCTAATCAACTTTAAAGTGCACTCAGCAAAGAGACCCACATATCTCCCTAGTTCCCTTGTGAATACATTTATGCTATGTGAAAATATTTTGCAGACATTTTCAGTTCATATCTAATTGTGGTTAAGCGAAGGAAAAGATTGCAGTTTTATCAGAAGTTTATTTTGTAAGGCAGACACGTAGCTCTGCCAGATACAGTATCCATCTCTCTACACTGCGCTGAAGCCAAAGATCCCCTTAAATAAAGTTCAAATCCTCAGTTAGGCAGAAATATAAACAGTGTTCTCAGTGTCATTCAGAATTACATTATCTTTAGGAAGAAAGGGATATTCTAATATTAAACAGCACTGACCTCTGTATGCGGAAGTTTGAACATGATAGAAGAAATTCTGAAATTTCTTCATTAGAAGATAAAACACTGTATTTTCACACAATACACATGCACATGTATTTTTACCATCATTTACCAATATCCTCTCTCTGGACATATGTGGAGTCTTTTTATATTTAAATAATATACAAAGAATGTTTCCACTCTAATGAGACTACATTTTGTAACATGAAGCGGAATGAAAGATCTGTCAGGTTTATTCAACTCTACCAGGGCAGTGAGCTCTTCCCCAGCTGTGGATATGGTGTTTGTGGTTTTCTCCAAAGGCTTGTGAAGGATAACTAATGATAGGGCTGCATATCTTATGGAAACCTCCACAGATTAAAGCTCTACTACTGGCTTTGACCTCAGGAGACCAGACTAGTAGAAGAGATGACCCATTCCCACATAGTTATCCCAGATCCCCAAGCCAAAACAAAATTATTCCTATTTCCATGTAGAGTTGTGATCTTAAAGAAAACATACTGTATGTAATTGGAACTGTCTGCATTCTTTTTCTGCTGGCACGTTTAGAAATCCAAACCGCATTTCTCCAGGGAAGCCCCTAAGTGCAATGATGGATAATTTTGAAGGAGATGCCACCAAGAGAAGAAGTTCTAAAATTGCCTTTTCCAAAAGAACAATTTAAAACCTCCTTCTGAGAGGAATGTCTATTTACTCGCAGGCTAGTTGTGCAAACAGCATGATCGACCATCTCCACACTTGTGTTGGGCTTTTCACTTACTAAGATGTAGCCTCATTGTGTGCTCAATTATACTATGATTCAGCTGACACAGAATATAAGAAACTCTAAAGTTTCTGTTCACCCTTAAGGAAAGACCATCTTCTCTGAAGCATTTGACCCCTAAAATTTCTAACATCCTGGTATTTAAAATCAGCAAGTGACCCTGATATTTATCTGGATTCATATGTAATCAGCCAAGAGAAAAATAAAAACCTCCGTTGGCCAACATTCTTTTAATATATTGCCTGTATACACAGGAAAATGCACTTTAATTAACTGCATAGGAGAGATGGGGACAAAGGACAAAGTTGAGAGCAAGTTAGAGCAAGCTATTTAAGCCATTTTCAAATAACAGTAATTATTTACCAAAGATTCCTCTAAGGGGAAGGGAGTCCCAGATATCAGGGCCCCTTTGCCTTGTTGAAGATTTAGAGCTTGCATATCTAGGAGAAACATTGAATTACTGAGAAAAATAGAGGAAGCCAAACTATGCTTGTGAACCATAGAATAGAGAACACACCTTCCCTGAACAGCCAAAATGAGATTTTAGGGGACAGAGGTGAAGAAGATGTAGTGGGAAACATTATACCTTGTCAGCTTACCAGAGTTTAGATAAAACAACGTTGTTTAATTATTATCTTGTCTCTTGCACTGGAGAAATGCAGAGGTATTAGGGTTAGTAAGGAGAAATAGGCTACATTCTGAGCTCGGAGACTGCCAGAGATCTAGAATGATAAATATGTCTACATGTTCACCTGCTGCCATGCTTTCACAGCTGATCCTCAATACTTTTCATGGGGAAAAAAGAAATGTCAAAGAAATCATAATTTGCATTAAGGGGTCACCCCATACCTATATTTTAAAAAGATTTTTATGCACATTTTATGTATATTTTATATCCTTTGAATTTTAAGAGAGGACAGATATAAGTACTAGTCAGTAATCTGTGCTCCAGACCGTAACAGCAGCTTTGTTCTGAAGAACAAACTTTGGGGGAAAGTGGAACAAAAAGGGTCATGTAATGACAGCCTATGACAGTGACCCAGTGTGTTTACCAGTTCTACCAGTGAGCCTTTGTTCCTATGTGTGTGTGCTGTGCTAGTAGAAGCCAGAAGAGGGCATTGGATCCCTTAGATCCGGAGTTATGAATGCTTCTTAACCAGCACATGAGTGTTGGATTTGAGTCTGGGTCTTGATCAGCCAGTGTTGATGGTCCGAGAGAACTTGGCATCAGGATAAAAAGCCCCCCTGTAAAGACATCACTACAAAACTCTCAGCATCTCCCATCTATTCTCTTAAGGGTTCACTACCTTTCCTTAGATCTCTATCCCCTGCCCCTATAAAGATGGAATATTATCTCCAAACATCTTCTCAAGTCACTTTTTTTCTGTGAATTTCCTCTTGTATTTTTGCTAGTTTATTTTTCAGGCCCACAAATACTAAAGCTAAGTGGGTAGGACAAGTCTCTATTAAGGTGAGAGAGGAATTCGCCATGGTCATTACTAGTGTTGACATTAAAACAGAGCTCTTGCTCCAAAGGAATAAGGGATCATTTAGTCTGAGCCAAATATGAATGACCAAAGGTCTGAAACTTTTCAGTTTTCCATGAATAACATGCCTCACTGTGGAAGAAGGCGTATGAACTTATACTTGCTAATACATTGGTGGGACACTAAGTAAGTGGGGTACAGAAAATTGGGTGTCTCTCTTCTATAGGTTCCAGATGGTGCAGCAGTCTTAGCCTTTGGGTTGCTGGAGACAAGAAGTCTGCTAAGCTTAGCAATACATTCCAGGAGCTTTGTCTAATTGTCACAGGAATGTGAGGTCAGGTGCTGAGGTTGGAAGTACATGGCTAGTGGAGATAGCCTGTGAAAATATTGGCTTCATCCTGTCTCTCTACAGTCACAATATTGTGTTCAGTCAAGGTCAATCTTCAGGATCTCCAATGTAGATGTGGCTTCTTCGAGGTCTTTAGGTCCACCCATGGATTGGGAGGGAAGAGGATGTGCCTCAGTCTCCAGCTAGAATTCAATAGTCTATTTCTGGAAACATAGGAAAGTCAAGCATTTGTTCTGAGACACACTTTGCCCAGTTAATATTGTTGAGGTGTCCCTGTGGTGTGTGTAGACAGAGAAGTCACAGCTGAGGTAGAGCCTGGGTAAGTGTTTAGACTCCTTACATGCAGCTTCCTGTTCCTCTTTATGTTGCAGGGAATGAGGACATTGTCTACTGTCTAAGAGGCTGCCCTTCTTAAAGGATGTTTACCTGCCTCATATGCTCCTCCCACAAGGACCCCAGTCTTCCCAGACACAAAAGTCACAAAGAACCATTGCCACTGGTAATGTTTGCTCTCTGTATCCACAGCACACTCTTCTATCCAAGCAAATCCTTCCTGCGGAAGAGAGGAAGACATACTGCACAAAAAAATATGTCAGGGTGTCTCAGCAAAATACCCAGATGTGTGTTTAACAGGGTCCTTTAAATATGGCAATGATCGATTAAAGTGCTGGTATTTCAACTCGAAACAATAAGATTTTTTAACCACCCCTCCCCCTGCCCTCTCCGGTCTCACACACTTCTACAGAGAGAACAGTGTGAAGCGCAGTGAGCTTGAAATATTGGGCTTGCACCTATTCTTAGAGACACTGTTCTCATCATTTTCCAGTGCTCTCTCTTCTTGTAGAAGGGAGAATACTCAAGAGCTAATTTTCTCACCATGAAGATAGCATCCTCCATCGCAACTTTGGGATCTCATGTTGCCTCCTAAAGTTGGCTGAGGCCACCTTCCCTAATAAGCTGTCCCATGTCCCCACTCAACCCTGCCCACCTGGTGGAAGATGTAACTAGCCTGCCAGGACTCTAGTCTGAAAGCTTTTCTGAGAAGTAAACATCTGGGGGACCCTTTCCTGCCCCACCCCTCATCTTCCAGAATGTCAGCAATAATTTTGGGTTAACAAACCAAAAGCAAGCCCTGGTTTACCTGGCTCCTGCCAAAAGCAGCTGTGGCTTTTGCAAAAGCAGCAAAATTAGCAGCCAGGGAAAGGAGGGAAAGAGCCCTGGCACTGGGTGGATCTCACACTGGCCTCCTGCTGCTTGTTTACCCTCAACCCAGAGAAGGGAAAACGAGGTCACCAAGTAGTGCTGCTTCCCTTGCCACTGGGCACAGGTTACCTGTGACATGACCTCCCTAACTGGACACGTTCATCTTCTGTGAAACCTAAACTCTGGCATGTGGAAGGATTATGGGAGTGTGTGTGTGTGTGTGTGTGTGTGTGTGTGTGTGTGTGTGTTTGCCACCATGCTCTGTTTGTTCATGCAATCTTATGCATGCTAGGAAAGCAGTCTACCAGCTTTCTATTTTTCTCTAGGTTCAGGTTCTATTTTTTTTTTCAGTAGAGCATTGTTGTTGTTTAACTTCACTTTGGTCCAGTCATCAGCAGTCCTTCCTTTCTAGTCTCTGACTACTGTTGACAGATTTCTGTTAGATTTAAACTGGGGATCAGAGGGACAAGGTATCTATGTCAGGTTTCACATATGGTTAAGTTGTGTATTTCATGATTCCAAACTCAGATTGCTGATTTTCTGGGCCTATTTGCAAACTTTTCATGTGTCTACCTCACCAAGGCCTTTATAGATTTATCTGTTAGTGGTAGATGGAAACACCCTAGCACAACCAGTGATAGTGGCTTCAATCCCAGCACTCGGGAGGAAGAGGCAGACGGATCTCTGTGAACTTGAGGCCAGCTTGGTCTATAGAGTGAGTTAAAAGTCAAGGCTGCACAAAGAAACCCTGTCTCAAAAAGGCAAAATAAATAAATAAAAATAAAAAATAAAATACCAACAAAAACAAAACAACAACAACAAAACTCCTAATATGAAGAGGATCTGAGTTCTTGTCAGGAAAACTAGGTATATACTTGGGAAATTCTGGAAACTGGCATCTCCAGGAGACCCTAGTAGTTTATAGCTGAAAGTAAAATCTAAACTAGTCTCTATTATTTTACAAAAGGTTGCTTTCTATTTATAGAGTACTTTATAGTAGTTCCATGTATGCACTACTGTAGATATTGGTGTGTGTGTGTGTGTGTGTGTTTTAGAGGTGTCTATGGCATAGACAAGCTTTAATAGTGAGCAGGGTAAAGCCAAGAATAAGCACATTGTATACAAAAGAAGAACTAGAGTGTTTTGTAGCTTTGACAAACTTTGTGGCCAAACAAAATGTTCTGCCAGGGGCAACCAGGGTTAGCTCCCTGTCTTCCCAGTGCAAACAGGTTATATTTTCCAGTTCTAGGTCTTCCCTGCCCACCCTAAGGCACCGTGTTATGTAGCTCGGCAGCCTGGTCAAACCAACAGTTTTGTTTGGAGTCGGAGGAATGAAGAGCAAATTTCAGAACCTTTCCAGAGAAATCTTTAGTCCTCCCCCAGGAGCTTCTATTCATAGAGGATGGAGGCATATTTTCTTTAAAAATTAAATGGCAACATGTTAAAGCATTCTTTAGTGGGGTGAGGAATTCATTAGACCACACTACTAACAAAGAACTACCGTTAACAGAAAGTGAAGGCACTGTTAACACACAATCTCTTTAAACCTCCAGTGAAAGTCATAACAAAGCTAATAACTGTTGCATTTCTGACACAAAAACCAGAGATCAGAAACCAAATCAATTTGTTCAGAACTACCTTCTGGAAAGTGAGGGAACTTTTCTGTCCCCCGTTGTCTTGACCACTCTTTTTGAAGCAGTACAAATCAGACATAGTTATCCAGATGGAATCAATGGTAGTTGGCACTAGACAGCCAAAAAATAAACGGTGAGCGGCTAAGTCAGACAACAGCTGTAGTCTGCCTTCATCCCAGGTGTCCAGCCTATGCTTCGTTCACCCAGCACTAGGAAGCCCACTAACTGAGTACCACCTTCTCCAGAAGGGGGAGGGGAGGAGCACAATTCCAAAAACACAAAATGGGAGGGGGGGCAGGAGATTTGGGTTTGAATTCTATCTTAACTTTGAATTCTTTGTTTATTTGACAAAACTGACAAGACAACAAGACAATCCTTCCAGTGGAAGAAGACAAATCCTTCTGGTTTCTTCACGTGAGCCACCTGATACGCATGAAGCTCTTACACTCAGATCAGGATTTTTTGTAAACCACCAGGCTAAAAACGTCTGTTCTGATGCCCTTCCTTGCTTTCTACTTCTCAGATATCTGCCACTTTTACATTTGTCCTGCTATTAAATATTTTCATTCAATTTGTTTTCCTGCAACATAAGCAATGCCTAGTTTCTTTTTCTTTCTTTCTGATTCTTTCTGAACTTAAAACTCAAAATAAAAGAGTGTATTCTATTTAGCAATGATTCTTTCTTCCTCAGAAGCATGAGTTGTAGTGGGAAGACCATTACCTCAGCATGCTCAGACATTATTAAATTACTCAGGTCAATAAAAGGGGTGCAGAAAAGGGGGTGGGCTAAGAAGACGTGAAAGAATGGACCTTTTGTTGGCTCACATATGACATTATTTAGAAACAGTTTATTTTGCAAATGTGACCATATGGCTCCCAGCCATATATAAAAACACCCGAAATCATAGCGATTTGCTTGACAAATGTCCTAAGACCAGTTAACCCAGACTAAAAG
Source organism: Microtus agrestis (assembly GCA_902806775.1). NCBI lineage: Eukaryota > Metazoa > Chordata > Mammalia > Rodentia > Cricetidae > Microtus > Microtus agrestis. Next base: position 87,812 of record CADCXT010003567.1, read on the forward strand.
ATGTGTGTCTATCTGAGGGCAAACTTCGCTCAAGGGCTTCACTGTCTGCTGAAATAAAGCAGCCCCTGGTGTTGGTGAAATTCCAACCTTAAGAGGAAAGGCAGTTGGTCGAGCTGGAAGTAAATAGGTTTGAATTTTTACTCTAGTACTTCCTGAGAGGCGAAAGGAGCAGAGACCTTCAGCCCTTCATTTGACCAGCAGGCGTCATCGCTCAGAGTTCTGAGAGGATCTAAGAAAATAGGAAAGAATACGGAACAAAACCAGCTGTTTGGAAAAGTAAATATTAGGCAACATCTCAGCTGACTCAGTACATGAACTTGTGCATGCCTTGAAACTTCAGACCTTCATTTCAAGAGGACAGATCATAAGAGAATAAAAGGAGGTATTAGCCTTGACGTCAAGAGACATCTTCAGACGAATTTCACAACTCATTTCTTTTAAATTTTCATGTATGTATTTATTCTCTCTGTGTTTATTTATTTATTCAGAGACAGAGGCTGGCAGAGAGTGTATGTACACAACTTCTCCCCTTCCACCAGGTCAGCCCAAGGAGAGAACTCAGGTCCCCTCACATGGTAGCAATTGCCTTTACTCACTGAGCTGTCTCTTGGCCTTGATTCTTACTTTCTTGATATGCAGAATATCTTCCCTTTTCTACTTTTAGGTGGCACTATGTGTCATCAACTTTCATATTCTGTTTCTTTTTTTCCCCTGTTGTTAAAAATAGCAGTCATAGTTAAGGTGGTGTTTGTGTTTTCCCCAGTTGCTAACTCCTGATGGGAGGGATAGACTTCGAAGCATATTCCAGTGAAAGAACTATAGCCAGGCTCTGCAGCTGTAGTCTGCTCTGTGCAGGGACAAACAGCAGCTCCCCAGGAGAGTGACAGTCGTGATTGAGGTGATTATCTGTTCCTGTAAAAGTGTCATTACCTTCTCTGACCTTGTGCTTTTAAGTTTATTGAAATGGAAGACTGATGCCCCTGTTTAACTACTAACTACCTTCACTTGAACAGAGTGTGAGTCACACTTGAGACATCAAAGAATTTCAAGGCCTATTGCTTCCATTTGGTACATAAATTAAATGATAAGTCTCAGAAAAGCCGGAATTCTTCAGGGCTTCAAATCAATCATCTGGGAGATGGAGAGGGGGGGGGGGAGGAGAGGAGGAGAGGAGGAGAGGAGAGGAGAGGAGAGGAGAGGGAGAGGAGAGGAGGAGAGGAGAGGAGAGGAGAGGAGAGGAGAGAGGAGAGGAGAGGAGAGGAGAGGAGTGGAAAATGTCTAAGGTTGAATGAAGGTACCTGTGTGCTATGGTGCTTGTGTAGAGGTCAGACAAATTTCAGGTATCCGTTCTCTCCTTCTACCTGAGACAAGGTCTTCCTCATTTCCTTCATGTTGCGTACAGGCTGGGTAACCTATGAACCTCTGTGCAATTCTCCTGTCCTTTTTCTATCTTCCTAGGCATGCTGGGATTACAGGTGTCACCACCACACACACCTTTCACATGGATGCTGGGAATCAAGTTGGGTCATCACGTTTGTACAAGTGCCTTTACCCACAAAGCCATCTTGCTGGTCCCATGAATACATTCTTATTAAAAATTTTACAGATAAAGCTTACGTCCTTTTCATCCCCTCTCCTGGCAGGAAAATCTGAACCCAAAGATAATGAGTTTTAGATTTGATTTTTATAGCTGGGGATGGTGATACACTGCTATAATCTCCAAGGAAGACAGATAGAATTTAAAGCTAGCTTCTCAAAGGTGATTACTGCTATCAGTTAATTGTGAGTCTTCCAGAATGTTTTCTTCCAATACACATAATATGAGCTATCCTAATTTTATTCAGGTTTCACAAAAGCCTAGAACTTCAGAGAAGAAGCGACTTAGGTAAGAATTATCTAGTCTAAACTGCACTTTATAGACTAAGGAGTGTCCCTGAAACATAGTTTTAGAACAGCCCTCAGAATTCGGTTATCTGGGTTTCATAAACAAATTCTAGTGTTTTCCCTGATAATCTACTAACAGGAAAAGAATGTAGAATTACTTTCAAACCATTGTAAAAGCTTCAATTTTTTAATTCATAAAATAAAAGGCAATAAATGGTAAAAGTTTAAGACTATATACTATATACTAAATTGAGAGATCTTCATATTTATACTATGCTATGAGACAACACAAAGAGAATTAAAATATCCTGAGGTAAATAATATATTATCAATACTTACTGTTCACCTTCTAGGTATACAAGTATTTCATGGAAGATCATGTATGGTTTGGGTCTAAATGTACATTTAAAGGCCCATAGCCTAAATGCTTAGGTCCCAGCCTGTGGAGCCACTGGGAGGTGATGCAACATTTAAAAGGTAGAGCGTGTTGGATTCAGGATGGGTACCTGAAGAGGAATTGGAGATTCCTGTGTTCATTCATACCTACCTCCCTTCCTAGCTGACATAAATACACAGTCTTTCTTCACCACAAGGTCCCATTATCATGATGTATGATACTGTCACAGGTTCAAATCAACAGAACCAGTGGCTGTGGAACCCTCTGATACTGGGATTGCAAACAAACTACTGTCGATTTAGTTGATCTTCTTAAGGATTTTGTCACTGCTATAGAAAATTAAAAAACACAGATGGCATTGCATTGCTAAGCATGAAAAAACAAGCAGGTTTGCATTGAGCCATGGTGACTATCAAAAGCCTTTCTCTCTTTTGACTGGCATTGTTTTGCAACCTGGTTTTCCACACTTAGAGCTAAGCATCACTTGAACACTGCATTCTAATAGTCATTTCATTTTGCCCATCAGCACTTTTCTTAGCCAGCACAAAGGACTGAATGGTTTACCTGTTTCATAAACTTCAACAAACAAGATTTTTCGCTACTCCTGGAAAGACAGGGATGGTAGTCAACCTGGGCTTTGATGTCATCAGAATTTTGAGTCAAAAGTGGAAAGGGGATGGGGGTGGGAGATAAACATTCTAATAAGACTTGGCAGCATAGTCTTAGTGCCCTCTCTGGGTAAGTTACACGGCAAGAAGAGTTCACTGTGCAGTCATGAACTACATAGCCTCATGGAATAAGCCATAGTTATCCTTGTTCTGAAGTTTGGTCACCTCGCAGCCTGCATGTGTCCGATTACAGTTCTTAGACAAATTCTTTAAGGTTTTTGCTTGCATTTTTCTATTTCAGTTTGTTAGAACTATTCAGCCAGACCACATGACTCGAATATCCTAAGACATGAAACATATGCTCACAATGAGGCCACAGAGGTCGACTCGCGGAGCCAATGCCAATTCTTACTTGTAGTGGAGACTTTAGATGTCTGTGCAATATATTTATCTGAAAAGTAACCGTTCATCCTGCACATCAGGCTGTCATGAGACAAATTCAAGGAGAGGGCCAAGCTTTTCCCTGCTAGGATCATGTGATACCATCCCTCAGTTCCCTTCCTTCATGCCAGGGGAGTGCCACTCTAAAGAATTAAAGGTTCAAAAGAGGGCATAGGAATAAAGTATAGTTTTAAAAGGAAAATACTTTCCCCTTTTCTCAAATAGAAGTGGAATCGTCATCAGGTTTCTTTCAGCCTCCTCACAATACTGCAGGGTATCTACATAACCAGTCAACTATATATGGTGGTTCAGAAAAGTATTATTTGTTTTCTACAAGATTTCAGTTCTCCCTTGTTATCCCATATCAGACTTTCTGGGACTATGGAAACTAGCCAGGAAGAAGGAAGCTTCCAGCATAGTTCCAGACAGCTTTCTTTGTATTGAGTGTCTGAACTGTGCTGTGCCTTCAGAAAAGGAGTCTGATAATTTATGAACTTTATTTCTTTCTCCCCTGTTTGTGAAGTCACTTTCCTGTTCCTTCTGGAGATTTACAATTCCTCGACAATTCTACATCCTCCTTTTCATCCCATTCCAGTTCTCTTGGAATAAAAAAATCTAGAAGGCAACAGTATTGTGGTGAGACTTTGGAATATAGTCCATTCTCTGCCACTTCTATTGGAAATTCGGTGTTCCTGACTGTAAAACAGATGAAAACATCCATCTAGCGTTTGATCTCATCAGATTAATGAGGTGATTAAGGAATATGAAATGGGTCTCCATGAGTATTGGCTTCTGTCTCCTTTTCCTAATTATCATTAAGGTTGTAGATCATCTAATTTTGGTCTATATTCACATATTTGGAAAAGTTTCCTTGTCTCTAATGTCTAACTAGACCAGTTCTCTCTGTTCTGAGTTCTCTTCGTTCTTCTTTCAAACCTGGTCTAACCTCTTCTGTCTCTGGATAAAGCTCAGATTTCCCCGGGTCATTCCGGTTACCATGGACATACTGTGACAGTGACATACTACCACATACCATACCATACAGTGACATACTACCACAGTAGACTATTTTCCGGAGTCTCCATTATGAAAGGTCCAGGTCTCACATGATGTGTTGATAATCTACCTTTTTTATCAGGACAGCTGGATACAGAGCTCTGCTATCTCGATATAACTATTACTACCATGTCCTACTTCCAGCTACCAATGATTTAATAAGTTCAAGGCTTACCTAAATACTTAATAATAAACCCCACATGCCAGCAAGAGTACCTCGTAGCATGTGACTGGTGCAAGTTCCAGTTCAGTCACCCTTCTATTGGTTCAAATGGGTCTCCATATACTCTATAACCACCACGACATTTCACAGCACACTCTAGCACATCCTGTGCTCAGCATTAGGGATACTCCTTATTTATAACTGATTTGAGGTGCTCAAATGTTCGACATGCCCTGATCTCAGTAAATTCCCCTTCCATTGTTGGACGAGAAAACAGGTCTGTGTGCTGATTCAGCTGGTATCCAATCTGTGTCATGAAAGACTGATTATTGGGAAACCTTTTCTTTCTCTTTCTTTCTTTCTTTCTTTCTTTCTTTCTTTCTTTCTTTCTTCCTTCCTTCCTTCCTTCCTTGCTTCCTTTCCTTCTTTCTTTCTTCTTATATCAGATTCAACATTACATATTTAAACCCCAAAAAGTGTGTACTATAGGCTGTGTTGTCCCCAAATTCATATATTGATATCTTAACCCCCAAAGGTGATAGTAATTAGGAAAAAGGCATTTAGAAATTGATTAAGTCATAAAGGTAGAGCGTGTGTGTGTGTGTGTGTGTGTGTGTGTGAGAGAGAGAGAGAGAGAGAGAGAGAGAGAGAGAGAGAGAGAGAGAGAGAGAGAGAGAGATTGATTCCGGAGAGCTCCTTGACTCCCAGAACTGTAATAATTAGGGATTTTCTGTGACAGGAGCCCAAATGGACTACATAGAAAAAAATCACACAAATTGTCTTCCTTCTCCACTGATTTTATGACAGCAATAGAATTAATAGTGACTCAGTTACACACAATGGAGTTAAATAAGAAAACAAAGTGAAGATGCATCTGAGACCATGAAGAACAATGCTCTTTGTCCTCTATAACACATGTCTCGAACTGCATGACTCCTTTTAATTCTAAGCAAAAAGAATCTAGTTTTTGTAAAGCCTACTGATCAGACAAATAATACTGTAAATCTTAATTTTCTAATTTTTCATTTCATTATGACAACTCTGGAAGAGTCATAAAAAGCACATTTCAATGAAGAGATTCCAAGTTGGCTTTAATTGAAAGAGATTCCTGAATTACTTGATATTACTAGAATTTCTTGGATTTGTTTAATGATTCAAGCTTAATTTATTCAGCAAGCTCTTTGGGCTTCAAATGATTACCTCATCCCGAGTGAGTATACCTATCTCAGAAACAAATTGCTAGTAGTCCTACTTGACATTATAACTATGAAATCAACTTCTCACACCCAAGTTTCTTTTTAAAAAATTCATTGTCATTATTATTATTATTATTATTATTATTATTATTATTATTATTATTATTATGGTGTTTTAAGATAGGGTTTCTAAGGGTAGATTTGTCTGTCCTGAAACTTGTTCTGGAGATCAGGTTGGCCTCAAATTCAAAGATCCACTTGCCTCTGCCGCTCACGTGTTCAGATTAAAGGCATGCACCAACATCACTTGGCCTCAAACCTAAGTTTCTATCCAGTTTAAATCCCACTGTTGATGTCCCAGTGTGGTCCTGTCCAGTGATGTGGGAGTGTCATATATCAATCTGTTGATTTCATTGGTTAAATAAACTGCCTTGGCCCTGATAGGTAGGAACATAGGTGGGTAGGGTAAACAGAACAAAATTCTGGGAAGAAGAGGAAGTGAGGTCAGAAAGCATGCAGCTCCGCTCAGAGCCGGATGCCTCAGAGAGAGACCCCATGCTCCTGTCTCGCGGGCAGACAGGATAGCTCTGCTCTCTGAGGCACACGCGATGAAGCTCCGATCCAAGATGGATGTAGGCTAGAATCTTCCCCGTAAGTGCACTTTGGGGTGCTTACTCACATTATTAGAAATGGGTTAGTCCAGGTGAGAGAGTTAGCCTAGAAGAGTCATGATAGAAATGGGCCAAGCAGTGCTTAAAAGAATACAATGTCTGTGTAATTATTTCGGGTAAAACTAGCCGTGCAAGCGGCCGGGGTGTTGGGGACGCAGCCCCGCCGCTGCTATTTCAACAGTCCAGCACTGACCAGTCCTAAGCCATACGGCTGCAAAAATGTCACTGAAAACATTCAGCATCTGCTCTACTCGCCACTGGGTCTTAAACACTACCATGCCCTGAAGCCATGTGGGCCTGAGAAGAAGGACACATGGGAGGAGCACAGTTCCCTGCTGCTCAGCAGGTGAGTGGGCCATCTTCAGAGCTGGTCCTGAAGCCATGTTATGCCTTCATATGACTGCAGCTGACCTCTTAATTAGGGGAACTCAGAACCATCCGTTCAGATCCAAGAACTCTTCAACCTGTGTGAAGTAATAAATCTATTTTTGTATTAATTTACTAAATGTAGGGCTATGCTGTTATTCAACAATAGAAAACTAATATGCTCAGGTAAGAAAATTAAAGTCAGGATTTAGAGGTTTGCTGTTTACACGTCTTTCAGAATCATGAGTTCAAAAATATTGTGTTTCAATCCCTAATATGACAGACATCGTTGGGATTTTAAGAGTTCTTGGCCTCTGAATGTTCCTTCTCTTTTTATGAGGAGGGGACGCTATTTGGCTCTGGTAAGAGGTGGATCCAAGACAGGCTAGACAATTGCTTATTTTGTACATATCTCTGATAGCTGGGCTTTGAACAAGTGCTCCAGGCACTTGCCCATCTAGGGTCCTGAGTCAAGAGCTAAGGATGCAGCTGAGGAGTTGAGGGGAGGTTTCCAAAACCCAGGGGCACCATGGTAACACTGTAATCTATGATATCCCCTGCAGTCCAGGAGTTGTGATATTAGTGCCTTTCCTTGTTAGATTGCTTTTTTTCTCCTCATCTCCTGAGACTGAATTTCCAGCCACAGAGACCTTATGAGATATCAAATATTCCTCAATGAGCATCTTTATGGCTTACACAGACTATTACTGTAAGCATGTTGCATCATGGCAGGTGCAACAAAAGTCTCATGGGAAGAATCGGAGACATGAAAATATCTGAATTCAACAGGATGTGTCTCGTTCTGGCTGACTGGATCTGTCTTCTAAACCGCAGCTTAAAGGACAAAATGCTGCTATGCAAAATTGATGTGGCGTAATCGACCAGCAAATAGGATTAATCAGGCTAACTTTAATTTCAGCTTTATTAAGGGGAAGAAGGGAATAATTTACAAAACCAAGGTTCTAACGAAGAGCAGGAAACAGAAGGGAAGGCAGGGAGCACACCCTTCAAGCAAGGTGATTGGCTGGGTTTCCCCTACACAAAGACAAAGCCCAAAGGGCCAGACTCTAATCCATTATAAGTCAGCATCAGTAGGTTCTAGCAGCTTGGGGTCTCAAATGGTAGTTGTGGGATTCCTCTTTTTCCCAAGGGAAAGATGGAGCCACAGAAGGCTGAAGCAGCCCACGAGCATGGATGGAGACAGACCTGTGGGAAACAGATTTCAGTGAATCAGCCTGATTTTATTCCAGAGTGCAAGGAATATATAGGATTGGAGAGCCTGGGGGCAAACCGTAATTTCCATTAAGTGGCGTGCTCCTGTCACAAAGCTTGGTATGTGGCAGCAGGGTCCTATAGCAGAGCCCCTTGCACAAGCCCTTTCAGCAGAGATCTGGGTCAAAGGTCAAGCTAAAGATGAATCAGGCATCTGGTTTTAGAGACAGCTTTTAGATAAGGTCAGTTCTACAGTCCCAGGGACATTCTCCAGATGAGGCCAGGAGGCTTGGCTAGAGGGAGAGAGCTCTGTTTTACTGAGCTTATTGAGATAAACTGCTAGGTCATGAGGAGACGGAGACCTCTGGTAAATCAGCAATGTCCTCCAACAGTTAGTGGCTTAAACATGAAATGACCCTCTGGCTAGATGCTTCCCCTTCCGTAGCCTTATATGTAAATGTTTATTATCATTCTAAAGATAATTTTAAACTTTTTTCTGAACTTTGAGAAACAGAAGCATCTAGAGAAGAAATTAATTGTAAAGCCTTCTCAGCTAAAGAAGGGACATGAAGGACAAAGAACTAATTCTGCACACACTATGACGTGCTTGGAATCAAAACTAGATATAAAAGTAAAAGCTAGTCATAAATATCAGACTTTATATCGTTTTCCAAAATAATTGAGGAGACATATCCAGGACAGAGCTTGGATGCAATGCTTCATTCTTCTTCTCATATGCTTTTAATTAATTCTTAAGTTACAAACTTTCATAAGTTCTGGTGGTGTTAGGCTGCTAAATAAATCTGTAGGCAGGCCAGAAAATGACTTATGTGGATAAAAATGAAGTAAGATCATGGCTTCTTGCAGGTCGCCTTGGTCAGTAGGATCAGCTATGTCTGAGTCTGCCTTAGGTGGCCCCTCTGCACGGTTCCCCTCCTTCTGCTGTTTTATATCGTGCTGTAGCATTTCCCTGGGACATGTGAATGGCTGTATTCAGTACACACTGAAGGTGGAACTGATAGCCCAGGCATGCAAACCGCTCTCTGCTGTCTCAGCCTGTATTTCTATCAGATGCTGCTTGCCCTGTTCCCTCTCTCAACCATAGATTCCATCAGAAGGTTAAGTAGTATAATTTTATTTATGAAAATGGCATCTTTAAAACTGCCACTGCCTTGATAATTAATGTGTAGGCTGAATATTATTTTACAGTGTTGGGCATGTATAGTTCCTATCTTGTAAAATTGGGCCTTGCCATTTTTGCTTTTTTTTTCTTTTTAATGGAAAGGGATGCGCCACTTGGTCCCGCATCCGTCAGTACCATCCGCTGACAGGTGGTTGGGAGGTAATGGGATTGGCGGCCTTAGCTGTAAGGGAATGGTGGAAAATGTTGCCGACCACTGGCCTCCTTCACCTCTGCTGGCGTGGCTGCCTTTCTGCGCACATTTTACGACGCGTGGGGGAAATGACAGAAGACAGATGCTTCTTGCTGGCCTGGGAGCTGTTGAATCATTCTTTCTAGTCCCAAGACATTCACTGTAGCTTTTTGGAGCTGGTATCTTGGGCTGCTGCTTAGTTTTCACTGTCTTGTAAATGATGTTGTAATTTTCCATCCCGTGGACCAGGCAGGTCTGTGGGAGGGTTTCTTCAAAGGCAATATGCTGTGGATGATATCCTCAGGCCAAGAGCTTTAAGAATTGGGAATGAAGAAATTTGGGGTTTGTAAATAAACCACGGGGTCTTGCAAGAAAAAAAAATACAAGCTTGCCTGACTCCTAGGTCCCACACAGCTGTTGACAGAGGTTTCTGTTCTATCCAGTCCTTCAGTTGTTCAGTCCCATAGAAATCACACAGAGGTCTGCATTTAGTTATAAACTGATTGGCCTAGTATCTCAGGCTTTTTATTAACTCTTATAACTTATATTAGCCCACAATTCTTGTCTGTGTTAACCACATGGCTTGGTACCTTTTTCGCAGAGGCAGTCACATCTTGGCTTCCTCTTTGTCGAGGTGATGACTGCAGACTGAAACTTCCCTCTTCCCAGAATTCTCACTGCCCTGCCTTTATTTCCTGCCTGGCTACTGGCCAACCAGTGTTTTATTAAAAATAATACAAGTGACAGGATAAAAGACCATTGTCCCACAGTGCACAGCCTCACTTGGGTCTATAGAGGTGCTCATGTCCTTTTAAAGGCTGGACAACCGTATCATATTCGCTTTCCTTATAGGTTCTGTGGCTGCCTTGGAGCCTCAGAAGGCTGCATAGAAGACAAGTTACCTTTCAGAAGGATGGTAAATCTCATCTTAACTTCAGACCACTCTCCTCCAGAGGCCTCTGGCACTCTGTTTTCAGAAGAGAAACTGAAAAGTGTGATGTACTCAAGCATTTTCTTCACATTATTAGAAAACTGCGTATGATCAGTCTCTCACATACAGCTGTCTCCCAGTCAGGATCCTTCTCTTTGTTTTCTCTTTACCTAGAAACCCTAATATTTAGTTGAACTTCACGATTCCTCCTGTTTTGATGAATTGTGTTCCTTTAGTGTTGATAAATATGAGTCTGTGGATGCTTTCTCTCCTCCCCTGATTAGAGTTGTAAATACTCTTGATTCACCCGAGAGCTTCCCTCTGCAATGCTGGCCACCAACTTCTTCTCTCTCTCATGATTACTAAATCATTAGAGTGTCACAGTGGAAGGATGTACTGGCCATGGGAGCCTATCTATTTCTATCCATGTGTGAACTCTCAGAAGTGGGGGAAGGCAAGAGTAGCGGGGAACCAGGCACTGAACGTTTTCCTGGGTTCTTGTGCAGACATGAGGTCCCTTTGGGAGCTGATAGGCTGAAAGATAAGATTTTTTCAGCGTCCTTTGCAGAATCCTTAATATCCAGATAGAGATGATATTCAAAACCCTGTCTTCAGCTGGCCTAATAGTAAGAATTGTATTCTTATTTCATGGTGGGAAACCAGAACGGGGCGAAATCCTTGAGCAATCCCCGGGTCATCAGTTCAGAGAGGAAGGACCACCCTCTCCACCAACCTCACCCAGCAGAACCCCTGCCTGTTGCAGACCCGTTTTGGCTCTCCACTACATATGAGCATTCTCGACTCCTCGTTTGACCTTCAAATCAATGGTGGATGAATCGGTTAGAAGATTTGGACATTCTGTTCAGAGAACTTTATAAATTCATCGAGATTAGCTGGATCTGCAGAACATGGCTGGCATTCTTAAAAACTGTTTTCTGCTCCCAAATGAATTCTTGAAATGCAAGATGTATGTGAGGAAATAATACAGTGTCTGTCACCCCGATGGAGACCCACCCTGACCCGCCCAGGCCATCCTCTCATCCTGCTATGCCTTTCTGTCCTGAGCTTTCCCACTGTGGAATTCTTATGCATATTATAACTCATTTTCCCCGTTACCACCTTCATCAGCAAGGCCTCATACATATCCTTCAGTTTTGTCTTTTGCACGTTGCCGCAGGTCTCCACGTGCTCCTCTCCCACAAGGACCTGTGCCTGGTAAAGATTGATCTAAAGCCTACCTGGGCACGGCCCCGCCTGGCCCCGCCCAGTTCCACCCAGCTCTGCAAAATGTCTAAACAGATAAGTATCTTCCCCCTCTTGTTTTCCAGGGATTAGATAACAAGCTATCACATGAACTGGGCCAATCAGACAAGAGAGATGAGGCAAGTGGGGGCTTTCAGGCCTCATGAGTAAGATATGGTCCAAAGTAGTGATGACCAGTTCCCCGCCTCTGCGAGTGCCCTTGTCTGGCATGGCCTCGGAAAGTAGCTGTGTTCTCCTGGTGAATAATAAGGCAGGGCAGCTGACTTCTTAGTAACACCGCATGACCACTGAATCTGAGAGTCTCGGTTTCCTCTTTTAGCAAATGCGGAAGTTGACCTAATTTATCTGCAGCTTCCTTCCAGCGTCAGAATACCATATGTGCCTCTAGATATGATGGGGGAGAGCCTAGGGAGTGGGAAAGGAGAGCTAATTTTACCCGAAGCCATTGACTCTAGCAAGCCCTTCTCTCCATCTGAAGCAATGAGTACTAACCTTGGCTCAACTGAGAAGACAGTTTAACGACCCTCCTCCCCTCAAGTGTGAATATCTACTCCCAACTCATTTGGTGAGCAAACTGCGTCTACTACAATTAAGAGAAAAGAGCAGTGCACCATTAGGAACTGAAAAAATGTTTTTTCTTCTTAAGTAGAAGTTTAGCGCCTCCTCTTCTTGTAGCTATTCCAAGTGCCACCCAAGAAAAGCTACAGAGTTAATGACGTGTAGGCTTGTTGTATGAAACAATAAAGAAATACAGGACGACTTTCCTGAGGCAAAGTTCACTTTATTTTGCTGTAAAATGGTAAAAAGAATTAAGCCGAAGCACCACCTAGTGGTTCTCAACTGGGCTGTGCTTCCAGTTTTCCTCAGTCTGAGACCATATTGATTTTTGTGTAAGATAGTGTTGTGATAGGACTGGCCTGACCCGAGTGACTTGTATATTGTATAAAACAGGAGTTTACAAGGCCAGGCCTTACCCCGAGGGACTCCATCGCACAAGAGCATCAGACTCCATTTGGGTGCAAGTGCAGAAGCAGGGCCAGCAAACACACCACCACCTGCCCAGTGACACCCAGGAGGCTGATACTCAACTCAGTCCCAAGAGTAAGAGTCACACCACCCTACACATTTATAAAAGCCAGTGGGGATTACATGCAAATATTAAAGTCACATCAGGAAAACAAGGCCCAAGGACATATTGAATGGACCAGAATGGAGGGAAGATTAAGACATCCTCACTGGGACTGCATAAGGAGAAGGACACCTAGCACTGTGATGGCAAGACCCTCACCAACCTGTCATCCGATCACCCTGTGTGGGACTCAAGGAAACAACAGGCACAAAATTGCTGACTGTGAAAGGGGCTGCAGCTTGGCTTGGTCCTCGCTGCGGATGTGGCCTGCTGTAACTGCCATCAGTCAGTCCATCCACCATTCGTCTATCTGGACCATTTGGCTCTGATTCCTCCCTGGTCTGCACCTTGCTATACAGCTTGACTCAACTCTCAGACAGCTGAACTCCTCCCCTACAACTTGACTCTACAGTAGTAAAGGCAGTATCTTTGACAGGCTTTCGATGGTTAGTTATTCAACCCTTCTTCTCCCTGAAGACTCTTCTAGCAACCCCTATCAGTTTCTGTTTGTGCCTCATAGTTAGGCCTCTTTGGAACATCTTAGTCTGCTACAGCCTTTTTATCCCTTTGTACACATTCTGTAACCTTCACAGGTAAATAATAGAAAATGATAGATAGATAGATAGATAGATAGATAGATAGATAGATACATACATACATACATACATAGACAGACATATGATAGGTAGGTAGATAGATAAATAGGTATATGGATGGATGATAGGTAGATAGATGATAAATGATATAGATGCATACATATACACACATACATTTATGGATACATAGACAGTGATATGTAAAATATAATCTGACAGTGAATATTAATAGTTAAGATTGGAACAAAAAATAGTAGGTTGCCTCAATCAGCTATCAAGGGACTTGGAACTACCTGGCAAGTTGCTATCAATGGAACAGCATACTTTATGAATTTATTTAGTAAATTCTAATATTGTGGAAACACATGAGCAAGTTCATCTAGTTTCTGACATGGGGGCATCACAATATACAAACATTCATGAGCATGTACTCATGTATGCACATATCTGTGTCTATATGCATGCATGGTCAACAAAGGAAACTTTTCACATCTGTGTAGAGATAGGAAGATGAGGGGTTGGACCAGGTGGCTGTGTGGTGTTCAGCTAACACCACATTGAAAACTGTGGCAGTGGGTGTTGAGTAGAGAAGCCACATTTGCTATTCTGACAAGTGATGAGTCCAGTCTATTTCAGCTCCTCCCCACCCCCACCACCCCCTGCTCAGATCCTTCCTGGGAGCCCATGGCAGTTTTTATTCTCCCCAATTCTGCAACACAGACATGTCCTCAAGCGTCTGGAGATTGACCAACTACTGGATCATCTTCTCACATCCGCACATTTCAAGCACTTTCCCACCAAAAGCCTTTCTTCACCCTATACAGGTGACACTTCTTCTAAGATTGCCCTGGAGATGACTCTCTGGCCCACCATCCCTATCTCCCGAAACTATTATTCCATTACCTTTACGGGAAGAACACAAATGATCCAGGACATGCACATGAGTAGAACACAACTAATTTTAATGGTAGTAAACTTCCCAAATGACCAACTAAGTATTCATTTCTATTAGAATTAATCTCAACTATGTATGAAGTAAAACTAAAAAAAAAAAACAAATAGCAGTGCTGTGAAAAACATGGTTTAGTCTCTATTAGATAAAAGAACAATTGGATAGTCTGGGGCTGGTGGGGTTAAATCTATGGTCATCAGGCCCAAGTTCTTGCCCTGTTCTGTTTTTCCTCTTCAATTAGTAGCTTCCATCCTTAGCATTATCCACGGATCAAGTAGTTCTGGGACCTCCAGGCATCACACCAGTACTGCAGTTCCACAGATACACTGAAAAGCAAGAAAGTCCTTCCTTTTCTTTAAAGGAATGTCCTAAAAATATCACACATCTCATTTGCTAGAGCTAATGGTCAGTCTCAGATGCAGAAGAAACCAAAAGAGACAGCTATGTCTGTCCTTATGAAATTGGAGTTATGTTATTGAGCAATATATGAATTACTTATAAAATTGGAGTTGGCATATTGAGCAATGTATGAGTTACTTAATGCCACAAACGTGCTGCCTGGCAAAGAACCACAGGAACTCTATGGCAATAACTGTTCATTTGTCCAGGATCAGCATGGCCTCATATCTGATTATCTTGATTGGGCTTGCTCAAGGGTCTGAGAGAACACTAATTCCTGGATCCCTGAGCTGGCCTCAACAGAGAAATGAAAGGTTTGACTGACATGGACCAATTGTGTTCTATTCTCATCCTTTAGTGTAACATGAACGGGGTGCCTGTTTCTTGGGGTTTTTGTCCCGCCCAGCCCCCCAACTGTTTAGTCCCAAAGAAAAATCACACAGAGATCTCTATATGTTACAAAGCTGATTGGCCCATTGGTTCTAGCTTCTCAGTGGCTAATCTCACATCTTGATTAACCCATTTTCCTGATTTATATTAGCCATATGGCTCAGAACCTTTTTCAGTGGAGCAGATCACATCCTGCTGCTTCAGTGATCTGGGCAGGAGTGGGAGGATCAGCTTCCTCCTTCCCAGAATTCTTCTGTTCTCATTACATCATTTCTACTTCCTGTCTGGTTTTTCTGCCTATACTTTCAGCCTGGCCAGTCAGTGTTTATTTAAAACATGATTGACAGATTACAGACAATTCTCCAGAACCACTCCAGTGGGTAGGTCACCCATTTTCCCACAGAATGAAAAGTAGAAACACTCAGGACCTTTTGAGACCCAAACTCAAAGTTAAAGAACAGCCATTTCTGTATCTTTTTATTGGCCAGAGAAAACTACTTGGAGTGAGTAACCAGAGACACGAACTTTGAGGTCTAGTAAAAAACATGTCAGAGAGGTGAATGAAGATAGAATCATGAAGAGAATTGTTTTCACAAGTAGAACAGGGAAGAGAGACAATGAGCCAATCTACTTTCAGTCTCTGCCCTGTATTTTCTAGTCTGTTACAGAATTATATCTCTTTCCATTTTCTGTCCTGACTTAAATGTGAAGACATTGCAATGAAAGAGGAGATAAAAAAGAGCACATCCCTTAGATGTGTTTGACAATAATGAATTTATTTACTGCTTAATGCATGGTAATTTACTACTATTAAAGTAGACAATATCTCGATAGCATTCTTCTACTCTTTATTGTGTTAAGAGATTTTTCTAATCTCAAGCCTCATCTTGTGATGAGGCAAGCAGACCTGCTTTTCATCCTGCCCTGTTCCTGCACAGCTAGCTTAGCCCCAGAATAATTACACAGAAACTGTATTCATTTAAACACTGCCTAGCCCATTAGTTGTAGCCTCTTATTGGCTAATTCTCACATCTTGCTTTAACCCATATTTAGTAATCTGTGTAGCGCCACCAGGTGGTGGCTTACCGGGAAAGATCCTAACCTGCGTCCGTCTCAGGTCGGAGAATCATGGCATCTGCTTGACTCTGCTTTCTTTCTCCCAGCATTCTGTTCTGTCTTCCCCACCTACCTATGTCCTGATCTATCAGGCCAAGCAGTTTTCTTTATTAACCAATGAAAGCAACAGATAGATAGAAGATCCTCCTACACCATCATCTTTTTCTTCTTGATGTACAGCTATTAGTGTTTACCAGTATCTTACCCTTACCCATATCGATCCATCCTAACCTCTGTGTAAGTCACAATGCAGACAGCAAGGGGAATTGAGACAATGGGGTTCAAAATAGTAAGGGGATTTTCAGTGTTATCTTCATTATACTGGTAGTACCTTCCCTGGGTCCAACTTTTAAAATGCAGAGATACTGCTAAAAAATGGCTCCTAGCTAGCTATTTAATGATTATTACAAAAGGCAACTGTCTAGCTACTTGGTAGCAAGCAAGCAAAAATGTTGTTTCTTACAGCACCTGAAAGTGTAACATTTATGATCACATAAAATGAATCTAGGAAAAGGAAGTTGGTAGAAGCCATTCATGGAGGATGTGGGTGAAGAAAATACACCCAGCACTGTTGTTGACCTTTTGCTAAGCCATCTTCTTCAACCTGAGAAGTGGGGAAGGTAGAGAGTAGATAGTTGTTCATAGCATGTATGATGATAAGCACCAATATTTTTGCCTGTATAGTCATACTGCATAACTGTCATCATCACATGACTTCTAACAAATGTGAAGACATTAGGAACATGTAAGCTGGATGTCAACAAAGGTGATTGCAAGTGGTTGCTTTCTTGCATTATGTCATCAGTTTTATGGGCTTCAGATATCTGGATTTTCACTTTCTAAAAATAAACAAAAGTAAACAACAAAAATACAATTAAACAGAAATAAACAGAAACTCATAGATATCAAGAAACTTGTAAATAAGCTCATAAAAGTTTTAGAAACTTCATTTCTACCACTGATTCCTGAGAGAGAGAGGGCTAGGCTAAGTCCCTTCTCAGTTAGAACTGTGGCAAGGCAGACACTCTTGCCAGTGCTGTGGGTATCTATGCCTGGGCTCCATTATTTAAAGAAAGCCTGGTGCTGAAGAAGAGTAGAAGGAAACACTACACTGGGGCCATATAACGTATCTTCCCAGTCCACTGTGAAATTAAACTTATGACAATGTTTTTTTTCCTAATTAGTCTTATTATTTCAGTTTTCTGTCCTACCTGAAATAATTGCTCTTCTGGAAGAAAGCAAATCCTACAATGAGAAGAATAATCCCCAGGAGGAACAGTTTCATATAGAGAATGATCAGCAGGGAACTCAGTGTGCTGGTGACACCTGTAACTACAAGCGAGGGTAGAGGACCAGTCAGTTCAATAATGGTTCTCATCAGGGAATTAAAACAAACAGCTTTAAAATAACTTACAGTATTCCTAATGTTTTAGGGAATGTCAAAATCAGAAAGCCTTACAAATTATAATTTAAATACCTCTCATATATCATTATTGCAGGATTAAGTTTAGAAATCAATTCCATATTTTGTGCTTAATAGGCACCAACAAATATTTGACAGTGAATACATGCACACTAAGTATTGCTAATACTTCCCAGTTATATAAGGAAAAAGTCCCTATGTAAATTTTATTTTATTTTTATGAAAATATAATTGCATCCTTTCCACCCATTCCTCTTTCTTCCTCCAAACTCCTCCACTTGTCCTCACTTCCCAATGTTCCCTCTCAAATTGCTAACCTCTTCTAAATTGTTATTGTTGCATATTTATACATAATATGGAATACAGTCTGCTGAGTCCATTCTGTGTTGTTTGCATGTACATGATTTCAGGACTGACTACTTGGGATTGGATATAGGGCCATCTCTGAGGGAAGACTATTTCTTCCCCTTCTCAGCACTGTTGGGCCTCATAAGGCCTAGATATGAGGTTCAGTGTGCAACTTCCTGAGCCTAGCTCGAGTTTGGAGACCTCTCTTTGGCCATGACTTCTCTTGTGAGTGACTAAGCACATCCCGACCTAGACCTGCCTCTGCCCAGCCACTGCTAACATAGCAGAATACTATTGGCCCTTGTTCCTTACTCCACCTCAACCCATCCCAAGCTTCTTCACCCCCATCACAACCCTATATAAGTTCCTGCCTGATACCATTGAGTGAGATCCTGCTTTGACAGATTCCAGACTCAGTGGGTGTGTTTCTCCCCTTGAGGGGTGGGGGTGGGCTGGGTCATTCAGCACTCACCATCCTGCTCAACTTAAGGGAAAGTCCAGCAGGACTGGCTCTGTCCCCACCCTTTCTGCCAGAGGACCCAGCACAGCACACTTTAGTTAACTGTAGATCTTTGTCTAAGGGTGAGGCTGCATGAGATCGTCTCCTTCTAGGTTTGCATATTTATTTTTATGTTACTTTGCCTGTCTAAAACACCTGATTGGCTTAATAAAAAGCTGAATGGCTAGTAGAGGGGCAGAAGAGAGAAATAGGTGTAGGGGGAGGCAGAGAGAATAAACAGGAGGAGATATCTGAGAAGGGGGATTAGGGAGCCAGAATAAGGAGAGGAGGTTGCTAGGGGTCAATCAGTGAGTCACACAATCAGCCACTGAGTAATAGGGAAAGTAAAATATACAAAAGTAAGAAAAGGAAAAAACCCAGAGATAAAAGGTAGATGAGATAATTAGTCAAGAAAAGCTGGCTAGAAATAAGCTAAGCTAAGGTTAGGGATACATAGCCAAGAATAAGCCTTCTTGTGATTTATTTGGGAGCTGGATGGTAGGCCTCCAGTAAAAGCCAAAGAGTAACAGAGCTACTGAATTTTTTGAGTTACTCTTGGATCCAGCTACATCACTGAAGGTGTTTATCAGCTGTAGAAGCTCCATGGGAGAATTTGTGGTATCATTTATGTATGCTGTCATATCATCTGCAAAAAGCATAAGTTTGACTTCCTTTTCAATTTGTATCCCCTCGATATCCTTCAGTTGCCTTATTGCTCTAGCTAAGAATCCAAGTACTATATTGAATATGTACAAAGAGAATGGAAAAACCTTGTCTTACTATTGATTTTAGTGGAATTGCTTTGATTTTTTTTCTCTGTTTAAGTTGATGTTGGCTATGGTCTTGCTGTAAATTGCCTTTATTTGTTAAGGTACGACCATTGTATCCCTCATCTTTCCAAGTCTTTTATTTTTTATGAATTCATTTTTACCAGCCAAAACAGGGTTTCCCCTTCCTCTTTCCCTCCTAGTCCCTCTCCCACCCTTCCTTCTCCTCCCCATTTTCACTCCCTTTCCTTTCACTTCAGAAAAGTGCAGCCTTCCACGTATACCAGTCAGTCATGGCATATCAAGTTGCAGTAAGACTAGGTGCTTCCTCTCCTATTAATGCTGAATGAGGCAACCAGGTAGGAGGAAAGGGTCTGAAAATCAGGTGACAGAGTCAGAGACAGCCCCTGCTCTCTCTGTTAGGAATTTTACCAGAAGACCAAGATACACAACTGTAACTTATGTGAAGAGGGTCTAGGTCATTCAGTCCCATGCAAATTCTCTGGTTGGCAATTCAGTCTTTGTGAGACCCTATGAAACCAGTTTAGTTGGTTATTTGGGCTTTCTTGTACTGTCGTTGGTCACTCTTGCTCCCACAATCCTTCCTCTTTATCTTCCACAGCATTCCCTAAGGTCTACCAAATGTTTGGCTCTAGATCTGCATTTGTTTCCATCTGCCTTTGAAACCTTTTTGACAATTGGACTAGGCAATGATCTATGAGTATAGCAGACTATCACCAGGAATCATTTCATTGAGTTTTTTCTCTTTTGCCAGTTATGCTTGGTTCTTTTCTAGGTCTTTGGCTATACAGCCTCTGGGTTTTGGCATTACAAACTGGGCTCCCATTAATAGTAGGGGTCTTAAGCTGGACGAGTCATTGGTTGGCCACACTCATAATTTATGTGCCTACTTTGTCCCAGCATACCCTTGTAGGCAAGGCAAATTGTCAAAGGTTATATGACTGGGTTGGGATACCAATCCCTCCAATGGAAGTCTTACCTGCTTATAGGAGATGGCCAATTCAGGCTCCATATCTCCCATTGCTAGGAGTCTTAGTCTTAGTTAGAATAATCCTCATAGATAAATGGGAGTTTTCATCGTACTAGTTTTCTAGCTCACCCCAGAGGTGATTCCAATCATCGTTTCCAGTACTTTCTTCCTCAATCCTCCCCCACCTGATCCCTCCTGTTCCCAAGCCTATTCCCAATTCCTACCTTTTCCCTATCAACCTTGAAGTCTATTCTATTTCCACTTCTCAATGAGATTCATATGTCTCTGCCTTGAGCCTTTCTTGTTCCTTAACTTCTTTGGGTCTGTGAATTTTAGCATGATTATTCTTTACTTTATGGCTAATATCAATCTATAAAAAAAACTAAAAACATATATGTGAGTTTAGCTTAGTAGCCTGTACAATGAAATGTCTCTCTGTACTTAGCTCCTTCACTGTTTTAGGGAGGTACGGTGAGCTGTGTCCCACCACCCGGCTAGCTTAGCCCTAGCCCGAAATAACCACAAAGAAATTGTATTGATTTAATTACTGCCTGGTCCATTATCTCTAGCCTCTTATTGGCGAACTCTTACATCTTGATTCAACCCATTTCTAATAATCTGTATGTCACCATTAGGTCGTGGATTACCAGGAGAGATTCTAACCTACGTCCATCTCAGGCTGGAAATTCATGGCATCTGTCACACTTCCCTTCTTACCAGCATTCTGTTCTGTCTACTCCTCCTACTTAAGGGCTGCCCTATCAAAAGGCCAAGGCAGTCTCTTTATTTAACCAATGAAAGCAACACACAAACAGAAGAAACTCCTATACCACTTCACAGTCAAAAAATTCAAAGAAAACACAAAATATACATAATCCAGACTCTCTGTGTACATTCCATGTTCACATGACTTATTTTTCTTACTCTATTACTTTTCTACAAGTTTAATCTGCCTCTTTAAAGACTTTGTTTTAATTTTTTAAACAATTTACTTTTTTCATAACTCTCTACACTCTTTTTCTTCTTTCCCCAAAGCCTATATACAGTTATCCAACACTGTGACCCATTTAGAGGTCTTTTTCATCTGAATTTGTCTTTATTGTGTATCTGTAATCCTTTTCTGAGTAGGACTGTTTCTTAAAATGATAAGCACTTCTTATAAACTTAAGCAGCAGCATTACTAGAGCAAATATGGTGCTGCCTGCCTGTTCCACCCAGTACAACATGGCAGAGGTTCATTCACTTTCTCTGAGACTGCTGGATGGGAGTAGTCCTCAGCACCTCAACTCTAATAACCAGTTAGCCCATGCTGCCACCAAGTAACTTGAAGCATGCTGCCCAGAAGCCCCATTTAATTGTTCAGCCTTCTGGAAGAGCCAGAGTTCATGCTGGCAGCATGACCAAGAAAGCCACCATTTCAAAACTGCACAGCTTTTTTCTGCTACCACTGAATCAGGAAAACCTCTCTTAAAGTGTATTTTAGTTGGCCACATTGGCACCAATTTTTTGTAGGAGGCCATGTGTTTGTTACAGGCTGCTCAGTCCTGAAATAACCACGCAGAAACTCTATTAATTAAATCACTACTTGACCCATTAGTTCTAGCTTCTAATGGGCTAACTCTTACATCTTAATTTAACCCATTTCTTTTAATCTGTGTATTACCATGTGGCTGTGGCTTACCAGCAAGATTCAGGCATCTGTCTCTGATGGGACTACATGGTTTCTCACTGACTCTGCCTTCTTTCTCCCAGCATTCAGTTTAGTTTTCCCACCTACCTCTATTCTTCCCTGCACAGGCCTAAGGCAGTTTCCTTTTTAAGCAATGGTCTTCACAGCATACAGAGAGGGATTCTTCATCCTCCATAGAGGGCCCTGAGAATCTCTTCAAGTTGTCTGTCCCTGTATTGCAGTCTTTATAATAAACCATTAAAATAGTAAGCAAAATGTATTTTCAGTTTCGTGAACCATTCTACCAAATTACCTACCCTGATAAATAGATTGTGGAAACATTCTGAATTTGTAGCCTATTGATAAGAACTGCAGGTGTCTTAAGTGGGTCTGTTGTCCTATTTAGCTTTAATTGTCCACTTCATATGGCCTAAAGCCACCTAAGAGACCAGTATATGGGTGGCACCATTCCTGTGTAGAATAGTTAGATAGATGATAGATAGATAGATAGATAGATAGATAGATAGATAGATAGATAGATAGATAGGGCCTAGCATGGATCTGAGTATCTAGCTAGCCCATGGTTTCTACATCAAGATTATGATTGAGTTGTCTTGACTGTCCTCTTTCCTCCCTTAAGTGACTTTTGGCCACATTTATCAGAGATAGTAGGAACTTCAAATATTTGTCTTTCATGAAAAAGTGTTAAATATCAATTATGTTTTTCTTTTTAAACAAACAGAAATCCTTGAGATAACATGAAGCTCTATGCTCCTTCCTCCATAAAGGGCCCTGAAAACAAGAAAAGGGTACTTACCTTGATTCAGTGCTATGGACATAAGCTTGCTGCCAGTCAGATAGGAGACAAAGCAGAAAACATCAGACACATTGTTGTGCTCCCAGTGGCATGTGCTCCTGACAGTCGTGGTGCCATTGCTGTGTGATGCAGTCACCGTTTTACAATCCCCATCCGGAGTCCAAAAGATCTGTGCAACTGGCTTGCCTGCAATTGCCTCACAAACTGCATTTCTCTTTTCCCCTTGAACTAGGGTTACTTCTGGGGGGACTGTGGGGAATAGAAGAAAAAAAATCAGCTTTGTCACAAATTACAAAGGCATTTGTTTCTATCTAAAATCCAGTGACCTAAAATACTGCAATATGTAATATTGTGACTTACCTATCACATGGAAGCTATATTCTTGTTGGAAATTTTTCATGAGTGTGTGTATTTGACATGAATAAAGCCCATCATGACCGAGGGCCACTGCATTGATCTGAAGGTCAGGACTCTGGTCAGGTGTGGAGGCCCAGGTGATTCTCTCATCAGCGCAGCCTTTACTGGTCTCGTTGTTTTCTACTCTGTAGGATATTGTGCAGGGAGGCTGACTTATGAGAGCTATTTCCCATATTATAAATTTTTCCTTTTTTGATGGTGTTCGAGGGCAGTGCAGCATAGCCTTTGTGCCTATCTGTACAGACACTGTAGTGCTACCTAGATACACACACACACACACACACACACACACACAGAGAGAGAGAGAGAGAGAGAGAGAGAGAGAGAGAGAGAGAAAGAAGAGAGAGAGAGAAACAAAGACAGCTCTTAATAAAAGACTTGGAGTGTTATATTTACCTAAAATTAATTACATGAATTTGTATTAGAATGTCTTTTGTTCTGGCAACCATATCCTAAAAACAGTATAATTACAGTTCAAAAATATGTGTTATTTTTAAAACAAATCCAAGTACTAGCCAACTCTGCCATCTGATACACATTTCTGGTGGATCAGTGTATATGTAAAGTATTTGAAGTTAACACAATAGTTCTGCTATCAATTGGAGACAGAAAATTGCTTCTCAGTCTCAGGTACAAGCAAGTAAGTCAGTCATAATAACACAATAAATTTGCATTAAATTACAAAAATAGTATGCTAAATCTATTTTTTGGTGGTAGACAATATTGATGTCATCAAACAATTCATGATCCTCATGAAACAAATCTTGTGATTGTCTCCTAAGTTTTGATCAGTACCAAAACAATCAGCAAGCCTCCTCCTAAGGATTGAGATAAGCATTAATGTGGAAAATATGAAGACACTCTCATTAAAAGTAATTCATGTCATTTACATTAAACTAGTTAGAAATTTTTGTTTATTTTTATTTACAGATTACAAATAAGCTAAATCAATTGATTTTAAAACATTTTATACAACTTCCCCAGCCTGACCATCTAGTGAAAACTAAAATAATAATCAGTAGAAATAAAAAAATGATATAAATATTTGCTTCCAGTGAAAAGGTATGAATGTTTTTAAAAACATGAAAAATTTATAATTTTACTGAAAATGTGTAAGATTATCAGACATGATACTTAGATATGTTATCCTTCCTATTAGATAAGTATAAATTCACAGACAGGTCAGCTCCAAGTTTTGCCCATATATTTTGTTTCTATAGTCTATGAGAATTAAATATGCAAGCTGACTATTGTGCTCATGTATAGAAAGTTTAAATTAAACTTCAGAACCTGTAAGCTTCTCTGCTTAAGAACTCATGCAGTCCATACATTGGGAAAAGGCAACATGACTGATAAATTTACTGAAGGGTTTTTATTCCATCAGAACATCTGTTCCAGCTCACCTGCTACAACTGCGGGGGTCGGGACAACCTTACTTTAATGTAATCAGAAACAGTTTTATGATGGAGGAGCTTTTTGCATGAAAGAGTCTTAGCTTTGCTAAAAGCTTTCCCCTTTCTTGTTGTCCAGTCACTTGCCTCCTGAGGCAAGACAAAGCAAGCCTCACATCTTATGACCAAATAAAAGCCACATAACCAAATAAGAAAAAAGTGGGACTTTAACACAGATGTGAGAGGAAATTAAACCCATGGTGGTGGTTTGAATGGGAATGGCCCCACAGGCTCATATGTTTGAATGCTTAATCACAAGGAAAAGGAACTGTTTGAATGGTTGTGGATTAGATGTGTTTATTTGGGCGAGCATGGCTTTGTTGGAGGAAGTATGTCATCAGGGGTAGACTTTGAGCTTCAAAATCCCATGCCAGGTCCAGTTAACCCCTCCCACCTCTCTCTGATAGTGGATCAGGATGTAGCTGCCAACTACTTCCTCAACAATATGAGTGCCACCATGGCCCCACCCTGATGATATTGGACTAAACTTCTGAACAATAAGCAAGTCCTCAATTAAATGCTTTCTTTTGTAGGAGTTGCCTTGGCCATGGTGTCTCTTCACAGCAATAGAACAGTGAGTAAGACACCCATGGTCTTTCCATCGCTGCAAGTTTACAAAGATTTAGAGGCACACAAGGATGCGCCTTGCTAGGGAAACAATGAGCAGTCCAATTACTCCGGACCTGTTACAGCACAGTACTTGGACCACGAGATGCTTCTACTAAGAGGAAGGCTGGAATACTACAACCAGGGTATCAGCTACTTCCTAATCAAGACCCACTCTCTATCTCCTCAATGACGGCTACTACAGAAGGAAGAATATTACCAAATGGAATAACATATGGATCATCCTGTGGCTCCTCATGGTGATTATACTGTGGATCCTGATGCTGATAAGCCCACGATTCCTGCCATTTTCCTGCCATAATTGAATGACTTGACTCTAGAAAATATTTAAAGAAAAGAACATCTGTTTTGTATTTTCCTATAGAGTAAAAGCCTTCTTTCTCAATAAAGTCGTATTCAACACAATAGATACTCATTAACCTTCACTAAAATTACTCACCAAAAAAATCACTTTAAAACATTAGATGTTATAACATCTGAGGATGAAAGTATATTAACATTTTGAAATTCAAAATTGCAAGATATTGTTTCCCACATGTAAGAAAACTTATTTAACCAACAGTATTTTACAAGGAAACCCTCCCCTTTTCCCATGTACTAATCACATCTCCAAGAATGGCCTTAGTCAGTGTTAGTGTCATCCTCACCAAAACTTAGGTTACATCTTTTCTCCATATTCCAAATTCTAATTAATTTTGTTTGATCATATGGTAGGCATCTTACCTAGGCTGTGTACAGTTTTTCCCCAATAAATTTAGAATCGGGATTAATAATGATACATCCATTTTCTCCCTTCCTTCATTTTAGTTGATTTGCAGTCACAACCTACTTTTTCTCTATTTTTGGACAACAAAGATGTCATGGCCTCTGCTACTTTGGGAGACATGCTGATACCTCAGAACTCCACACCCTTTCTACTCTTGTTGAAAATTCTATCTTTTGAGAAACCATTCCTCTTTCATTCTCAGATGTTTGAGTATGATGGAAGATAAATTTCAAATTCTATGCTAAAAGCTACCAAAAGGTGGATAATTATATTAATTTTAGATAAATAAAATTTGAGATCAAGAAAAGATATCAAGGATAAAGGTGGGCCCTGTAGAAAGATGCACCACCAATTCTCCTCCAAGAACAAATCCCAATCCTTGTAGGTACATAACAACAGAGAGTTGAGATGAAAAAGCCAAACCTGTTATAAGCTCTTAGAAGAAAGAGGGAAATTCAGTTCTGTAGTTTAGAGATTTTAACATCCCTCTATTAGAAAGGGAGAAACCAACAATAGGCACAAAATCAGACAGATGTAACTGAACATAGCAACTCTGTCACCAGCTCAGTATAACTTATGTCTCTACAGAAGACTTTCTATAGTAGAATATAACTTTCCACAAGCTCATATGCAGCTCTCAAGAATATAGATTATATCCTGAGCCACAATACATAGTACAGTTTTCTATTTGTTTTATATGTATGGGTATATTGCTTATATGTGCCTATGTACAACATTTACATACCTGGTGCCATCAAAAGCCAGAAAAGGACTTTAGATCCCCTGGAACTAGAGTCACAATTAGATTATACTGTTATATAGTATAATATTATACTATATTAAAGTCACAATTAAATTTTACTATTATTAGACAATTAGAGCATACTGGAAATCAAATCCAAGTCCTTTGAAAGAACAGCCAGTGCTGAAAAACACTGATGCATCTTTCAAACTCAACATATTAGCACATTTTAAAGAATGGGATCATACCATGACTGCTCCTTGACTACAGTGGAATTAAAATAGAAATCAACAATAGTAAATGGACCCCACAAGTATTATGGAGATGATGTCATACCAATTTTTAAAATAATGATTTTGAAAGAAGAAATCTCGAAAAATTATTAAGTATTTTGAGCTAAATAAAAATAGAAGTTATCAAAACTTGTAGAATACTAAAAGCAGTGCTTAAAGGGCAAGTTTTATCCTTGACTGCTTATACTAGAGAAGAAAAAGTTATCTAAAAATCAGTAATTTAAACTCCAACTTCCAGAAACTTGAAAAATAAGCAGAAGAAAAATTAGAGTCAAAAGTCAGTAAACATAGGAGAATAGAGGATATTAACAAAGCTAAAGCTGACTCTTTCAAGGCACCAAGAAAGTTGATAATCAACTTGCAAGACTAGTTAAGAAAATCAATCAACTACTCAAACTAGAGTGTAAAATATCAGAAGATATGTGTTACTAACATCAAATAACAGAAACAACAGTATTTGAATTACAACAGACACTAAAAGAAAAGTGGAGACTACTATAAAGAATTGTATTACAAGAAATTGGATGATCTAGATAAAACAGACAAAATCTTTGAATGACACAATCTGCCGAAATTTATACAAAGAGAAACATGGGGGAGGAGGAAAGGGGAAAAGAGAGGGAAAAGTGAAGAAAGGAACTAGAGTCTATATTAATAACAGAAAGATTCTTCAAAAACAAAGAATGTTACTAGAAACTTTTTTTAAATATTTATTTATTATGTATACAATATTCTGTCTGTGTATGTGCCTGAAGGCCAGAAGAGGGCGCCAGACCTCTTTACAGATGGTTGTGAGCCACCATGTGGTTGCTGAGAATTGAACTCAGGACCTTTGGAAGAGCAGGCAACGCTCTTAACCACTGAGCCATCTCTCCAGCCCACTAGAAACTTTTAAAATTGTAAAATCTTAATTATCATCATGAAGTCCATACCTAGTAGCAGAGCTTAAAACTACATAAAGCAAAATTTAAGTCAATTAAAGAGATGTAGATGGGTTCACAGTCATAAATGGAGGTGCTGACACTTCGTCCTCAGAAATGATGGACAATCAGAATTGTTCATACCACTAAGTGCCTATATAATGAAAGCGGAGAAATCTCACACTTGAGACTTAAAAGCCCACATGAAAACTCTTGAACAAAAGATGCAGACTCATCCAGGAGGAGTAGATAACAGGAAATAATCAAATTATAAGCTGAAATCTAGAATCAAAGAAAACAGTACAAAGAATCGATGAAACAAAAAGCTGGTTCTTTGAGAAAAATCAACAAGATAGATAAATACTTATCCAAACTAACCAAAAGGCAAAGAGAGAACATCCGAATTAACAAAATCAGAAATGAAAAGAGGACATAACGTAGACACTGAGGAAATCCAGAGAATCATTAGTTTATACATCAAAAAGCTGTACTCCACAAAACTGGAAAATCTAAAAGAAATGGTCAATTTTCTGGATATTTATCATATACCACAAATTAAATCAAGACAAGATGAATAATTTAAATAGACCTATAACTCCCATGGAAATAGAAACAGTCATTGAAATCTCCCAACCAAAAAAGTCCAGAACCCAATAGTTTCAGTGCAAAATTTTAACAGAATGTCAAAGAAGAATTAATACTTACACTCCTCAAATTGTTCCATTCAATAGAAACAGAATGAATATTGCCAAACTCTTTTTATGAGGCTACAGTTACTCTGATACCCAAACCATACAAAGACTCAGATAAGAAAGACAATTACAGACCAATCTCCCCCATGAACATTGATGCAAAAAATACTCAATAAAATATTGGCAAACAAAATCCAAGAACACATCAAAAAAAATCATCCATCATGATCAAGGTGACTTAATCCCAGCTTTTCAGGGATGATTCAACATACAAAAACCCATCAATGTAATCCACCATATAAACAAACTGAAAGAAAAAAATGCATAGATTCTGAAAAAGCCTTTGTCACAATTCAACACCCGTTCATGATAAAAGTCTTGAAGACAGTAGGGATACAAGAAACACACCTAAACATAAAAAAGGCAATATACAATAAGCCAACAGCCAACATCAAACTAAATGTATAAAAACTCAAAGTGATCCCACTGAAATCAAGCAGATACAAATTATAAAAGAAGAAATAAAACTCTCATTATTTGCTGATGATGTGATAGTTTACATAAGTGACTCCAAAAATCCTACCAAATAACTCGTACAACTCATAAACACCTTCAGTAATGTAGCAAGATACAAGATTAATTCAAAAACTCAATAGTTCTCCTTTATACAAATGATAACAGGCTGAGAAATAAATCAGAGGAACATCACCCTTTACAATAACCACAAATAACATAAATATCTTGTGGTAACTCTAAACAACCAAGTGAAAGACCTATATGAAAAGAACTTTAAAACTTTGAAGAAATAAATTAAAGAAGACACCAGAAAGTGGAAAGATCTCCCATGCTCTTGGGTAGAATTAACATAGTAAAAATGACAATTTTACCAAAAGCAATCTATAGACTCAATGCAATGCCCATCAAAATCCTAGCAAAATTCTTCACAGACCTCAAAAGAATAATACTCAACTTCATATGAAAAAACAAAAAACCCAGGACAGCCAAAACAGTCATGTACAACAAAGGAACTTCTGTAGGCATCACAATTCCTGACTTCAAACTCTGCTATGACACTACATTAATCAAAATAACTTGGTATTGCCATAAAAACATACAGGTGAACCACTGGAACCAAGTCAAAGACACTGATATTAATTCACACACCTATGAATACCTGATTTTTGACAAAAAAGCTAAAATTATACATCTTCAATTAATGGTCATAACATACCTGGATGTCAACATGTAGAAAATGGAAATAGATACATATCTATCTCCATACACAAAACTCAAGTCCAAATGTATCAAAGACCTCAATATAAATCCAGGCACACTGAACCTCATAGAAGAGAGAGTGAGAAGTAATCTTGAACACTTTGGTATAGGAAACAACTTCCTAAATATAACACCAGTAGCACAGACACTGAGAGCAACAACAAATGGGACCTCCTGAAACTGAGAAGCTTCTGCAAGGCAAAGGACACAGTCAATAAGACAAAATGGTAGCCCACTGAATAGGAAAAAAATCTTCACCAACCCCATATCAGAGAGAGGACTTATCCAAAATATATAAAGAACTCAAGAAGGTAGAAATCAAATTACCAAATAATCCAATTTAAAATGGGGTACAGATCTAAACAGAGAATTCTCAATGAAAGAATCTCAAATGGCCAAAAGACACTGAAGGAACTGCTCAACAGCCTTAGCCATCAGGGATACACAAATCAAAATAACTCTGAGATATCATCTTAAACAAGTCAGAATGGCTAAGATCAAAAACATCAATGACAGCTTATGCTGGAGAGGATGTGAAATAAGGGAACACTCTTCCATTGCTGGTGGGAGTGAACACTTGTACAGCCACTTTGGCAATCAGTATGGTGGTTTCTCAGAAAAGTGGGAATCAACCTACCTCAAGATCCAGCAATACTACTCAGGAATATACCCAAAGGATGTTCAATCATGCCACAAGGACATCTGTTCAATTATGTTCAAAGCAGCATTATTCATAACACCCATAACCTGGAAACAACCTAGATGCCCCTCAACTGAAGAATGGATAAAGAAAATATGGTACATTTACACATTAGAGTACTACTCAGTAGAAGAAAAAAAACAAAAACAAAAACTATGACATCTTGAAATTTGCATGCAAACAGATGGAACTAGAAAAAACCATCCTGAGTGTGGTAACCCAGACCCAGAAAGAGTAACATGGTATGTACTCACTCATTAATGGATACTGGCTGTAAAGCAAAGGACATTGAGCCTAAAGTTCATGATCCTAAAGAAGCTAAGTAAGAAGGTAAATCCTAAGAAAAACATATATAGATCCACCTGGATAATGGAAATAGAAAAGATCACCTGGCAAAACTGGGATCGTGGTGGTAGGGAGAGAAGGGAGGGTGAAAGGGGATGAGAAAGAAAGAGAGGGGGAGGAGAATTTGAGGTAACTAGTCAAGATGGAAGAAGGACACAGATGAGAGCAAGAAAAGAGATATCTTGATTGAGGGAGCCATTATGGAGCTTGCAAGAAACCTGGCACTAGAGTAATTCTCAGGAATCCACAAAGATGACCCCAGATAAGACCCTAAGCAATAGAGGAGAGGGTGCCCAAACTGTCCTTGCCCTGTAGTCAGACTGATTAGTATCTTAAATACCACCATGTAACCTTCATCCAGCCACTGATGGAAGAGACCCACATCAGAGCAATGGGATGAGCTCCTAAAGTCCAGTTGAAGAGTGGGAGGAATGAGACTATGAGCAAAGAGGTCAAGACCATGATGGGGTCACCCACTGAAACAGTCTACCTGAGCTAATGGGAGGTCACCAACTTCAGTCACACAAGGAAGGAACCAGCTGAATGTCAGTGGCAGCTGTATGGTTGGGGCAGACTTTATATTGACTTTTTGGGAACCTATTCTCTTTTTTTGGATACCTTGCTCAGCATAGATAGGGTAGGGAAGGCCTTGGACTTTCCTTAAAGCAATGTGCCTTATCCTCTCTGAGGAGTGGTTGGGTAGTAGGATGGGGAGATATGTAGAGGGAATGAGAGGAGGGGAGGGAGTGGGAACTTGAATTTGTATGTAAAATGAAAAAGGTAGTTTGTTTTTCTTTTGTTAAAAAATAAAAGAAAAGAAATAAGAAAAGAAAATGTGGTACATTTACACAATGGAGTACTATTCAGCAGTGAAAAATAATGACTGTTGTCAGGGTTTCTGTCCTGCCCAGTTCCCACAATCATTAAGTCCCAAAGAAATCACACAGAAGTCTACATTAGTTATAAACTGATTGGCCCACTAGCTCAGGCTTCTTGTTAACTCTTATAACTTATAGTAGCCCATTATTCTTGTCTATGCTAGCCACATGGCTTGGTACCTATTCAGCGAGGCAGTCACATCTTGCTCCTTCTGTAGCTGGGTCAGGACTGCAGACTCTGTCCTCTTCCCAGAATTCTCCTGTTCTCCTTGACTCACCTCTACTTCCTGTCTGGTTGTCCCACCTATACTTCTTGCCTGGCTACTGGACAATCAGTGTTTATTTAAAA
Source organism: Microtus agrestis (assembly GCA_902806775.1). Lineage (NCBI taxonomy): Eukaryota > Metazoa > Chordata > Mammalia > Rodentia > Cricetidae > Microtus > Microtus agrestis. The sequence continues at coordinate 119,924 of CADCXT010003567.1, forward strand.
TATAATTGACAGAATATAGATTATTGTCTCACAGCAAATGACATCTTAAAATTTGCATGCAAATAGTGGCTGGAACTAGGAAAAAACATCTTGAGTGAAGTAACCCAGACCCAATAAGACATAGTATGTACTCACCCATAAATGGATACTAGATGTAAAGCAAAGGATAACCAGCCTATAATCCACAACTTCAGAGAAGCTAGGTAAAGAGGAGAACCCTAACAGAAACATACATGAATTCCCCTGGGAAGGGGAAATAGACAAAATCTCCTGAGAAAATTAGGAGTGTCTATATGAGTTGGGGAGAGGGTAGAAGTAGAGGAGGAAAAGGGAAAGAGAAAGGGAGGGAGGAGGAGAACACAAGGAAACAGAATGGTCGAGATGGGGGAAGGACAAAGAAGGAGAACAAGAAAAGAGATATCTTGATTGATTTTTATATTGATTATTGCTAAAAATATATTTTATATTGATTATTATAGAACCAGAAAGAATCTTGGCACTAGTGAAATTCTCAGAAATCCACAATAATGACCCCAGCTAAGATCCTAAGCAATAGTGAACAGGGTGCCTGAACTGGCCTTCCCCTGTAATCAGATTGAACCTTCATCCAGCAACTGATGGAAGCAGATGAAGAGATCCACAGTAGAGCACTGGGCTGAGCTCCCAAAGTCTGGTCAAAGAGAGGAAGGAGCTATAATATGAGCAAAGGGGCCAAGACCATGATGGGGATACCCACTGAAACAGCTTACCTACGCTAATGGGAGCTCACCGACTTTAGACTGATAGTGGGTGAACCAGCATAGGACCAAAACAGGCCCTCTAAATGTGGGTGACAGTTGTATGGCTAGGACACTCTATGTGGCCACTGTCCATAAGATCAGGATTTATCCATACTGCATGAACTGTCTTTTTGGAGCCCATACTTTTTGGAGGTATACCTTGGTCAGCCTAGATATAGTAGAGAGGGTCTTGGTCCTGCCTCAAAGGAATGTGCTAGACTTTGTTGACTCCCCGTGGGAAGCCTTACCCTTTCTGCAGATTGGATGGGCTGTGGGATGCAAGGAAGGTGGAGGGATCGGGATTAGGGGAGGGTGTGGAAACTGGGAATAATATGTAAATTGAAAAATGATTATTTTTTAAAATATAAATTAATTGATTGATAAAATTAGACAGAAAAGTAGTATAGACATAGGAAATATTAATAACAATATCAATTATAGTCATCAAAGAGACATTTATAAAACAGTTCCAATGTAATAATACATATTTTTCAAGTGTCCTAGTATGTTTATCAAAGTTGATGATGTGTAGGATCACAAAACAGATCTCTACATTTAAGGTTAGAGGCCAGCACGATGACTCAGCAGGTAAAGGCACTGATGGCCAAGCCTGAGGAGCTGAGTTTGAACTCTGGAACCCACCAAGGTAAGGAGAATAACTCCTACAGTTGTCCTGTGACCTCCACACAAATGTTGTGTAATGGTTGCCACACACACACACACACACATTCCATACATATATAGTTTTTAAAAATTTGAAGATTGTTAAATTGACTTTATGCAAAGGCCTCTCATGCTTCCTTAATTGTTGAAAATGAATTATTAATAGTGTATTTTATGTCAGACTTCTATTTTATACATTTTGAAGTAGAAGGAGATAAACTTGTATTTTGGTATTTGAAGTATAAATCAATTTGATTTCACATTGATCAGCCTGCTTAGGAACTGTGGTCCTGGTGAAACAGACTTAGGACTGGAGTTTTATCATCTTAGCTAGCAGGCTGGCCTGTCCCATCTTTGTAATAGTTATTTCAGACTCTGGTCCTTATCTTGACCACCTCTTTACATAAATAACTTTTAATAGCTTTACTTCAAATGCTCAATACTCAGTCATCTATGACACCAGTCTATAAACTGACCTGTTTCCAGGCCACTCTGTCCCTTTTTCACTTAAAATAGAGGACAGTCCCTTCTATCTGAGTTCAGTGCCTCCACTTTACTGTGAATCCCACTGCTCCCTTCTCAGAGATTCCCCCTCTCTCTCTCTCTCTCTCTGTCTCTGTGTGTGTGTGTGTGTGTGTGTCCCCTTTCTTTTGGGGGTACAACCTTAAATATGAGAGAAAAAAATATATTATAATATTTCTTTTTGGGGAGTCACTCATATTCAAAATCATGATAACAACTAACAAAATAATGTCCTTGGTAGAATATTTGTAGAAAACCAGCTTATTAAAAATAATCAGTTCAAAAGTAGAGTGTTAAAGTTGTTTTGTTAGCTGCTACAAAGGTACATGCCTGTAATCCCAAGAGTTAGTAGATTGAGGCATAAGGATTATCATAGTCCAAAGTTAGCCAGAACAGTGGTTTCAGTTCCTTAAAACCTAAGAATGTCACACTTACCAGGCACCAAAATAGTGATGCAGATCAGTAACCCCAAGACAGAAGTCCTCTCCAAAGCGTTCATCTGGAGTGGTTTCTAGTTAAACATAAATCACCATGAACTCAGTGAATCTATCCCTCGAGGTCAACGTTGTTTGTGCTCTGTTAAATCAGCAGATTTCAGGGTGACTTTTCTTCCTCAATTTGCCTATCTTTATCTTCATCTCCATTCTGTGTGCTATTGGATGATTAAGCCTGCACAGGAAAAACATCAGTGATGTTTTCTGAGTGATTAAGAAAGAAGGCAAAGCTTAACTCATCCATTATTTCACAATATTAAGCACTAAGATAGACTTTATGGCAATTTCCCTTTAAGGAATATTTTAAAAGAATACATCATATACTAGAATATAAGCAAATATTGTATTGTAGCCTATGAATTTGAACAAGCATTTGCAAAATTTCCAAACCAAGGAGCCGACATATTGCTAACTCAAAGTTCCTGACACACTCTTCCTTGGTTTTCCTTCCCAAGAAGCAAACAACACAGCTCTGACATTTCTCACCATTGGCCTGTGTAGTCAGCCAGTCAGTTACTGAGGTCCAAAGGAAGGCAGTGCTTTGAAGAGTTCATCCCTGCATGATGATTTGGACTACCCAAAGAATTTATCATCATTTATTCAGAAGTTTCCCTGTGAAGTTGAATTCCTTAATTAGCCAACTAACATATATAAACATGAATTCTTGACTTGTATATACTTTTTTGGTTTCTGTGGCACCCATTTTCTTGGATATATACCTACAAATAAAGGAGATGGATCATGGGATTGTGGGACTTTAAAACACTACTTCCTGTCATTAGTTCAATTGCTTGTCTACCGCCTCCTTTTCATCTAAAATTATGTCTCAATACCTGAAAATGTAACCTTATTTTAAAATAAAATCTTTTCATCTATAATTAGTAATAATGAAACTATATAGGGTTGGGATAGATTGGGCTCCAGTCCAGTGTAACTGGTATCCATATGAAAAATGAACAAGCATACCCATGCATATGAGATACATACCTGTGACGACAAAGGCAAAGACAGAGGCCTGTTTCTTCTACAAGTCAGAAACCATCACAGACGCAGCCCCCAGAAGCTAGACAACAGGGAAAGACCAGATTCTTCCTTCCTGGATTAGAAAACTTTGACTCCCGTGATGACAAACCAGAGCACAAAGACACTTGGAGAGTCGAATTGCTCTTCCTTTCTTACAGTTCCACGAAGGAAAAAAACACTGTGCAAAGTCACAAAGGCATAGGCCCAGCAACAAGGGAATAGCAAGCTGGATCTGTAGGAAATGGCTCATGTGTGAAAATCAAGGGGTAGGGGTGGGGTAGCCCTCCTGGGTTGGTTAGCTTGAATAACCTCACAAGACCTGGGCATGGTTGTCTTTAGTATTTCCCGCTTTTATAAAAAATAGATTCTTTTCTCGTATATTATACCCTGATTTCAGTTTCTCTTACCTCTAATCCTCCCAGTTCCTCCCCACCTCTGCTCCCAACCAGATCTACTCCCTTTCTGTCTCTCAGTAGAAAAAAAAAGACATCTATGATATAATCACAAAAAAACAAAATTAAATATAATAAGATAAAACAAAATCCACCACACTGAGGCTGAACAAGGGAATAAACAGAAGGGAAAGAACTCCAAGAGAAGGCAGAAGAATCAGAGACCCCACTTTGTGTGTGTGTGTGTTGTGGTCTGGCTGTGTGTTTGTATTTTTCTCTATAACAGGGGAAACTCTCTGATGATAACTTAATAAGACTGCTCACATGGTATAGCAGAGTCCCATTAGAGTCATTTTATAAAAACTTTGTTTTTGAATTATTATTATTTTAAACACAGAAGTATTGGTTTTGTTGACTTTAGGCTAGGGTCCCAGACCTACAGAAAACTGAAATTATATAAACACAGAAGACCTGGGCAGACCTCTTAGTCTTGTGCTTGCTGCTTTAGTCTCTGTAAGGTCATATGAACTGTGCTTAGTTGATTTAGAGAGTTTTGTTCTCCTGATGTCCTCCATCCCTCTGGCTCTTCCACTCTTTCCATCTTCTCTGCTGCAGGGTTCGTACAGCACTGAGGGGAGGGATTTGACAGGAGCATCCCATTTAGAGCTCTGTGTTCTAAGGTATATCTCTGTCTCTTTGTCTGTCGTTTCTGTCTCTCTGTGCGTCCCTCTGTGTGTATCTCTCTTTGTTTCTCTATCTCTGTTTCTGCCCCCCACTGTGTGTGTGTGTGTGTGTGTGTGTGTTTGTGTGTGCGTATACTGGCTGTGTGTTTCTGTATTTTTTTTCCCATCTGATAACAGGAGGAAACTTCTCTGATGATAACTTAATAAAGAACTGATCAATGAGTATAGCAGAATATCATTAGGAGTCATTTTATTGGCACTTTGTTTTTGTATTATTATTATTTTAGACCAGTAGTATCTGGTTTTACCCTAGGTATCTGGGAAAGTTAGTGTCTGGTTCTTGGTCACTCAAGCAGTGTTAGATATTTGTTCTGCCTCATGGGGTAGGCCTTAAGTCAATTCAGTCTTGTTTGGTTACTCTTATAAGCTTCGTGCCACCATTGTCCTAGCATTTTTTGCAGACAAGACAGATTGTAGATAAAAGGTTTTGTGGTAGTTGGATTGGTGCTTATTTTTCTCTTTTCGTAGCCTGTAGAGTACCTTTCTATACCAGACCCTAGAATGTGGGGCTGAAAGGTCTATGCAGGCACTAGGTTGACCTCTCCATGTTCAATGAGTTGTTATGTGGATGTTGTCTTCAGCAATGAGGCCTTGCTGTAAATTTGTGTAGCTCATTTTCTTGGCAACATACCAAGTTGTTTGGGGATTTTTCATGGGGCAGAGGTAGGTGGATCGCTGTTTGAGGCCAGCTTGAAAATTAAAAATAAAAGTAAAAGAAATACAACAAAAAGAGGGCCATGTAAAGATGGAAAAACACAGAGAATGTGGATACTGCATGTTATCGTGTTGTCCTTGAATTGTTTGTCTGCTGAGGAAGGAACAACAGTGCTTAAAAGACATTTGATTATAAATGTTGCTGGTTTAATACAACCTATATATTTTGAAAATGTCTTGCTGTCAGAATTTAAGTCAAAAGATATGTGACTTTGGAGTTGAGGTTTTGTTTTGTTTTCACAGGAAATGAGAGACTGTGGATTCATTCTGGGTTAAGAAAAATAAAGTTTGAGACAAGGAGAGACCCTCCTCTCGGGTGGTGAAGTGATCCCTCTCTCCTGGGAACAGAGGGGTGCCCGATGACTACTAGGTCAGTGGGGACCAGGCCTTTTTTTTTTTTCCCTTACCCTTCCTAGGGTTCCCAGGGCCCTGCCTTAGGTTGGGGGATTATCCTGCCATAAGTCGCCCGTCCTTGGAGCTCCTCAAGTAAAAGGCATCTAGCAGGATTAAAGTAAGCAGATCACAGGGTACCCTGTCTTAGGCCATGTGGAGAGCACCCTCATACCTGAACCATGCCATGTTGAGCCGGTTTCTACAACCTCTGTATGGTGTGCTCTTCAGGTGAGGATCCACATTAACTCCCGTCATTGGGTCCCTGCGTCTGTCATTAATGAAAAGACTCTGAAGAGCTCCTCAAACAAAAGATATAATGATATAGTTTTGGCACCAGTAACTCCATCTCCAGATAAGAAGAAAGGGCTTTTTCCCAACCCAGTATTCTCCTTTTAGTCTGGCCTATGGAATGACCACATTCCTAAGTGCCTACTCCACATAAAGTTACGTGTGCTGCCTGCCAAAAAATTAGGGCAGTGTAAAAGGGCTCAAAATCCAAAATTTTAAACCTATGCATTAAAACCAAACACTTTACAACATGTGTCAGTCCCTTCTCCTTTGCTCTGACACCATGGTTGACTCTGACTGGTGCTCTCCACTTGATAGCTGCCTGCCTTTGTATGGGGAGGGGGAGGGGATCTGTTGGGAGCTGTTTCCCCCTAGAGATCATTGCAGGAACCATCGCCCTGGGGAGACTATGGGGAACCCCACACCCATGGTTGTACTGGGATTGGTTCTGTTGCCCCACACCCAGTTGAAGCTGTTAATGGAGAAAATTAAAATAAATAAATAAAAAAAAAAAAAAGAAAAATAAAGTTTAATGAAGGAAGACGCCCTGAAAAATCTCTAATGGAAACAGAGGACCCAGATGATGATCCCACATTTCAAGCACCTCTATTGCAGTTTCCTCTAAGTTCTACATCCAGAGCAGCTTCAAGACTGCTGGCTGAGATGATCCAGCCTCCATATTGATTTTCATAGTGACCGTACAAATTTACACTCCCACTAGCAATGCAGGAGTGTTCTATTTCCTATATGTACTTTCCAGCATGAGCTGTCACTTGTGTGATTCATCTTAGCCATCCTGACAGGTATAAGATGGAATCTTAGAGTCGTTTTGATTTGTTTCCCTGAGTGCTAAGGATGTTGAACATTTCGTCAAGTCTTTCTCAGACATTTGAGATTCACCTGTTGAGAGTTCTCTGTTTATATCCGTACTCCATTTTTTATTGGATTATTTTTGTTGTTGTTGTCGATGTCTAGGTGCTTGAGTTCTTTGTATGTTTTGGAAATCAGCCCTGTGTCAGATGTGGAGTTGGTGAAGATCTTTTCCCATTCTGTAGGCTGCCATTTCCTCCCCCCCCCTCTTTCCTTTTTTTTTTTGTTTTTTAGTTTTACTTTTTCAGGACATTGCTTCTCTGTGTAACAACTCTGACTGTCCTGTAACTCACATTGTAGACCAGACTGACCTTGAACTCACAGGGATCTGCCTCACAAGTGCTAGAATTAAAGGCACGTATCACCACTGAAAGACTCTTCAGGGCTTTTATAATGAAAATGACTTGGATTTTATCAAAGGCCTTTTTTTTTTCATCTAATGTGATGTAGTTTATTTACTTATTTGGTTTATTTACATGGTGTGTTACTTTTACTGATTTTCATATATTGACCCATCCCTAGGTTGAATTCTATTTCATCATGTTAGATGATCTTTTTGAGGTGTATTTCTTTATTAGTACTTTAATGAACGCTTCTATTTCACTAGGGATTAAGGTCTGTTTAAATTGCTTATCTAAACTTGATTTAACTTTGGTAAATGGTACTTAAAAGAAAATTATTTCTTTTAGGCTTCAAATTTGGCAGAGTACAGGTTTTGTAAAGTATGTCCTTATAATTCTCAGATTTTCCAGTGTCTGTTGGTTTATACTCTTTTTTATTTCTGATTTTGTTTTATTTGGGTTTTTTATGTCTTTTAGTTAACTTGGATAAAGGCTTGTCACTTTTAATAAATTTTTTCTCAAAGAACTAACCTTTTCTTTCATTGTTTTTTTGTAATGTTTTCTTTGGTTCTATTTTTTTTACTTCAACTCTCAGTTTGATTGTTTCCTCCCATCTATTCCACTTGAGTTAACTTGTTTCTTTTTGTTCTAGAGCTTTCAGGTGTGCTGTTAAGTTGCTAGTGTAAGATCACTCAAGATTTTTTTTAAGTAGACACTTAATGTCGTTCCTCTTATGACCATACTTATTGTGACTTTGGTTATGTTGCACATTCATTTTCATTCAATTCTAGAAAGTCTTAAATTTCTTCTGTATTTCTGTCATTACCCATTTTTTCTTTCAGTAGAGAGTTGATCAGTTTCCATGAGTTTGTAAGATTTCTGTTGTTTCTGTTATTGCTAAAATCCAGCTTCAATCTGTGGTGATCTAGTAGGATGGAGGGATTTATATCAGTTTTCCTGTATCTATTGAGATTTGCTTTGTGTCAATCTTGGACAAAGTTCCATGAGGTGCTAAGAAGAATGTTGAAATAAGGAGCGGCGGGGCTGCGTCCCCAGCACCCCAACCACCCACACAGCTAGCTTTACCCGAAACAATTACACGGACACTGTATTCTTTTAAGCACTGCTTGGCCCATTTCTACCTAGCCTCTTCTAGGCTAACTCTTGCACCTGGACTAACCCATTTCTAATAATGTGAGTAAGCACCCCAAGGTGCACTTACTGGGAAGATTCTAGCCTACGTCCGTCCTGGGTTGGAGCTTCATCGAGAGTGCCTCAGAGAGCAGAGCTATCCCGTCTGCCTGCTAGACAGGAGCATGGCATCTCTCTCTGAGGCGCCTGGCTCTGAGCGGAGCTGCATGCTTTCTGACCTCACTTCCTCTTCTTCCCAGAATTTTGTTCTGTTTACTCCACCCACCTATGTTCCTACATATCAGGGCCAAGGCAGTTTATTTAACCAATTAAATCAACAGATTGATATATGACACTCCCACATCAGAAGAAGGTATATTCTTTGTGTTTGGGTAAAATGTTCTGTAAATATCTATTAGATCCATTTGGTTTACAATGGCTGTTAGCGCCAGTGTTTCTGTTTGATTTTTGTCTGATGACCTGTCAAAAGGTCAGACAGGGGTATTGAAGTCTCCTGCTATAAGTATATAAGGGTCTCTATGTGATTTAAGCTGTACTGATATTTCTATTGCCAAATGAGTGCCCTTATATTTGGGACACAGATGTTAGGAATTAAAATGTCTTTTTAGTTGATTTTCACTTTGATGTATAGTATCTTTCCCCATCTCTTTGGATTAGTTTCAGTTTGAAGTCTATACTGTTAGATACTAAAGTGATTATCTCAACTTGTTTTGAGGAGAAAAAGCACATCCAGAAAGTGAAAGGGAGCTAAATTCTGCATTCTAAGAGATTTAAACAGAATGAGAAATGGAATAGAGGGTATGGTGATTTCAGGACAAGATCCCACCCAACTAAGTTTCCAACTTGTGAAAAGAAACTAAAGAAAAGACTTGGGTGTGGTTGGGTACATCTTTAATCCTAGCACAGGTTAGGCAGAGACTGGAGATCTCTGAGGTTGAGCCTATCCTGGCCTCACAGCAAGTTTCAGGGTGGCCAAACTTAGGCAGTGAAGGGCAGAAACCTGCTGAAGATGTTGCTAGGATTTAGGCATTATGCAACAGTTACTGTTCTTTATTCTGTGCAGAAATTTGTTACGTGTGCACCGATCCACAAACTTTTTTCTTCAAATAAACTAGCCTACACTGCCTAGGCTTCCTACAAGTTAGTGTGGTCATAGGACTGAGCAGGTGGGCTTACTACTCCAGGACTGACTCATAATTATTCCAAATGCAATCCTCTCCTCTCCCTAGTCACAAATGAATATAAACTACTCTAGGAACGAAGTTGTATAAGACAAGAGTAGCTTAAAGCAACACCACTTTATCCTTTGCCCTGGCCTAATCAACTACACTAGAGTGTGAAATGAACAAGACTTAAACTTCTAAATAACCACTTGAGGCTGCCATCTAGGTATCCTCTAGTACTAGGCACTCATTTTCTACCTAGTCCTTTAATAAAAATAAAAGTAATACCCCAAATCGCTTGCCACTTTACCCAAGAAATAATTCTTTTAACTAAAAATGTACTTTTGTTTATAGACTGCTATCTGTGTCATATGAAGACAAGGTCTTGGTTTACAGTTATTAGGGTACACAAGTATCTTACTCTTACCCTCACTGACCATCCCAACCCCTGTAGGTAACAATGCAGACAGGCATGGGGATTGAGACACTGGGTCTTTAAACAGTAAGGAGATTTCCTGTGTTATCTTCATGATGCTGACAGTGCTTTCTCTGGGCTAAACTTTTAACTTTTACTAAAGTGCAGAAATATCAACAACAAAAAAAGTAGTTCCTAGTTATATATGTAGGTGGAGACTGCTTTTTAGGTCCCAGCCACCCAGGCCCAAAATAATCAAACATTAATAATTACACATGAACTATGTTAATGAAAACACTGCTTGGCTTTTTAGTTTAAGCTTCTTATTAACTAACTCTTACATCTTAAATTAACCCCTTTCTATTATGCTGTGGGTTGCCACAAGGCTGTGGCTGACTGGTTTAAGTTCAGGCATCTTTCTCCTTTGGCAGCTACATGGCATCTCCCTGATTCCTCCTTGTTTCTCCCAGCACTCAGTTTAGTTGTTCTGCCTAGCTTTATTCTGCTGTGTCAGAGGCCCAAAGCAACTTCTTTATTAATCAATGATAACAAAGCATATTCATAGCATACAGAAGGGAATTCCACATCATATGTATTCAAAGATTAATACAAAAGACAACTGTCCAGCTACTTTGTAGCAAGCAAGAAAGAAGGCCTGCTACTAGCTGACTTGAAGGTGTTGTTTGTTATGGTATTGGACAGTGTAACATTAATGATCACGTGAAATGTTCTAGAAACAGAGAGTCATTGGAAGCTTTTCCTGGAGGATGTGTGTGAAGGAATTCCATCCAACACTGTTGCTCACCATTTGCTAAACCATCTTTTTTGACCTACGAAGTGAGGAAGAGAGAGTAGATGGACATTCATAGCATGTATGGCGGTAAGACCCAAGCTTTTATCTGTAGATTCATACTGCATGACTGAAGGCAGTCATACAACTTCTAACAACCATGAAGACATCAGGAGCAGGTAAGCTGGATGTCAGTGAGAAAGGTGATTGCAAATGGCTGTTTTCTTGTGCTGTGTCACCAGACTTATGGGCTTCAGAAATCTAGATTTTCATTTTCTAGAAATAAACAAAATAAACAATATTACAATTAAGTAGGAATGAGCAGAAACTTGCAGGTGTCAAGAAACTTGTAAATAAACTCATAAAGTGCCAATGACTTCATTTCTACCACTGGTTCCTGAAAGAGAAGGCCAGACTAAGTCCCTCCTCAGAACTGCAGCAAGTAGGCACTTTTGCAAGCACTGTGCGCAACTCTGCCTGGGCTCCTTTATTTAAAGAAAGGCTGGAAATAAAGAAGAGCTGCAGGAACAATGATGATGGGGCCACAACAAAGACTTTCCCAGTCAACTGTGAGCTCAAACTTTTAAGAATGTTTTCATCTAAGGAGTCTTAACATTTCAGTCTTCTGTTCCTACCTGAAATAATTTCTCTTCAGGAAGAAAACAAATCCTAGGATGAGCAGAATAATCCCCAGAAGGGCAAGTTTCACACAGAGAATTATCATCAGGGAATGCAGTGTACAGGTGACACCTGTAACTACAGGCAAGTTCAAAGGACAAATCAGTTAAATAATAGTTTAAATCAAGAATTAAGACAAACAGCTTTAAAATCACTTACAGTATTCTTAAAGTTTTAGGGAATGTCAAAATCAGAAAACCTTATCAATTATACTTCAAATACTACTCATATACTACTATTTCAGGATGAAATTCAGCAACCTAGTCCAGCTTTTATGATTCATAGGCATTACCAAATATTTTACAGTGAATAGGTACAAAGTATTATTGTTAATACTTCCCAGTTATATAAGAAAAACTTCCTGTGTAAACTTTATTTTATTTTTATGAAAATATAATTACACAGTTTCCATCCATTCCTATTCCTTCATCTAGCCTCCCAATGCTCCCTCTTAAATTCCTAACCTCTCCTTTCTTAATTGTTTTCCTTGCCTATTTTTTACATAATATGCAAATGAAATCTGCTTAGTTTTTGTTGCTTGAGTGTACATGATTTCAGAACTGGCCACTTGGTATTGGATAACCAATTATGGGGATAACTCTGAGGGAAGATTACTTCTCCCTCTACTCAGTTACATGTAATTCTTATTCTAAGGGTGTCTTAGTTAGGGTCTTCATTGCTGTGAAGAGATAAGCTGACCATGGCAACACTTATAAAGATAACATTTAATTGGAGTGGCTTGTTTACTGTTTCAGAGGTTTGGTCCATTTTCATCATGACAGGGAGCATGGCAGCAGGCAGGCAGATATGGTGCTGGGGCTGAGAGTCCTACATTGAAAGCTACAGTAAGTCAGCTGCTTCACTGGGTGGTTCCTGGGCATAGGAAACCTCAAAGTCCATCCCCACAGTGACACACTTCCTCCAAGAAGACCATACTCACTCCAGCATAGCCACACCTCATTATAGTGTTGCTCCCTATGAGATTATGGGAGCCAATTACATTCAAACAACCACAAGGGGTGAAGACTCATGAGATTTACCATATCTACTGATGGTTGACTTGTTGAGGTTTCATGGGTGAAGCTTTCCTGTTATTTCCAGGAGACACAATCTTTTTAAAAAGTTTTTATCTATCCATTCATTCATTTTACATACCTGTCACAGTTACCCCTCCCTCCTCTCCTCCCATTTCCTACTCCCCAGCTCCTCTCTACCTCCTCCCAATCCATTCTTTCTCTGCTCCTGTTCAGAAAGGGGCAGGCCTCCCATGGATATCATCAAAGTATCACATATCAAATTACCTATAGACTAAGTGCCTTCCCTTAGGTTTAGGCTAGACAAAGCAATCCAGTGTAAGAAATAGGTTTCTAGGAGCTAGCCAAAGAGTTAGTGACAGTCACAACTCCCAGTGTTTGGAGCCTGACAAATAGAGAAAGCTACACAATTGTCACATATTAGGGTAATCCCATGCAGGCTCCCTCATTGTTTGTTCAGACTCTGTGAGTTTCTATAAGTCCGATTACATGTTTCTATGGGTTTTCTTTGATATCTTTGAACTCTCTGACTCCAAAAATCCTTCCTCCCTCTCTTCAGAAGGATTCCTGGTGCCCAGCCTAATGTTTGACTGTGGATCTCTATATCTGTCTCCATCAGTTACTGGATGAAGGCTCTCTGATAACAATAGCAATATGATCATAGGACACGGTCAGTTCAGGCTAGATATTCACTACTGCTAGGAGTCTTAGCTTGGATCATCCTTGTAGATTTGTGGGAGTTTCCCCCCTGTCAGGTTTCTGTCTGATTCCCCAAATCCACCTTTTCCAATTTTCTCTTTCAGTACTGTAAACCTCCAGTCACTCCCCAAACCAATTCCTCAAGTTCCTATGCCCATCCATCCCCATTCTACCCATGACTTCTTTTCTATTTTCTTTACCCAGGGACATCCATGTGTCTCACCTTGGGTCCTCCTTGCTACCTAGCCTTTCTAGGTCTGTGGATTTTAACATGGTTATCTTATGTTTTACAGTTAAAATCCACTTATGAGTGAGTACATACCTTGTTTGTTTTTCTAGGTCTGGATTACCGCTCTCAGGATGTTTTTTTTTCCTAGATCCATCCATTTGTCTTCAAATTTCCTGTTCCTCATTGTTTTTATCAGATGAGTAATACTCCATTGTGCAAATGTACCACATTTACTTTATCCATATTTTTGGTTGAGTGGCATCTAGATTGTTTCCAGGTTCTGGCTCTTACAAATAATGCTTCTATAAACATAGTTGAGCAAGTGTCTTTGTGCCATGATTGAGCATCCTTTGGGTATATGCCCAGAAATGATAAAGCTTTTCAGTTTCAGGAAGACCCTGTTTTGTGTCTGTGCTATTGATGGTCTATCCAGGAAGTTGAAGAGACAAAATCTTATAGTAGATTTCCTGCTCCTATGGCTCTTTTAATGTTTTCACCCCTCTTTTAAAATATTTCCTGAGTATTAGGTAAAGGAATTGTGTTGTATATGTATCCAAGAGGACTGGACATCCTATGATCATTGTGTTCTGCATTTTGACCATTTATGGCATTCTATAATGGTTTCTGTCTATTACAAAGAAAAAATTCTTTGGTAAAGGTTAAGAGTCACACTTACTAGTGGGGTATGTTGAATTCAGATAATCAATGCTCTGGTTTAATGAAGGGCTATAGTACCTTTGTCTCTAAGATCAATGACCTCACTAACCTTGAGTAGCTGGCTATGTTTCCAGTACCAGGCATGATCGTCCTCCTATTGAACAGGTCTTGAATATAATTGGACAGCTTTTGGTTGCTGCCAAGATGTGGTTACTGTTTAACCTTAGGGACCAGCGTGCTGGTCATTGTTGTGGTTCACAAACTTCATAGCCAGGTGGTACTACCAAGTGCTTCCCCTTTTGGGGCACCTTGCACAGCACTTTGGTGACTATGAGATTTAGTCTTCAGGGAGGAGGCTTTCAGGTCAAATCTAGCTTAGATCCTCTGAGTTCTCTGTCTGAAGGGCATCCCATGCAAATTTTAGACTTTTGAAAGGCATTATTCTTTTTTATTTAAAAAAGTTTTGAGAATTTCATGCAATCATATTCACCTACAACTCCTCATCCTAACTCCTATCAGATCCCCATTCGCTTTGTTGCCCCCAACAACTTTTTAATCTTTGCTTTTATAACACACTGACTTCAGTTAGTTTATCCTGCCCATATACTCCTGGGTTGGGGCCTGTGAGGAACTTCAGCCTCAAAGATAGCTGACGCTCTCTCCTTAAGAACCCATCAACTGTCCTTAGTTCCACATTTTTCAGTGCAGGGACTTGGGGGTCTCTTTCCACTCCATGATAAACATTGATTGACTTCAGCTTGCACAGGAAACTGCTTTGCTGGGAGCTTGTGAGTTTAAAGACCCTGCCTGTCATGTCCAGAAGTCACTTCCTCTGACCTCTCCTGACCTCGGAATTTACCAAATATTTTTTCTGCTTTTTTTTCCCCCTTGACAAGTTGAAAGTTTCTGCTCTATCCACTATTCACTTAAAAAGTGACCTCTCTGAAGAGCCATGAGACTTGCAGTGATCTACGGGTAGAATGATATAAATTTAGAGGGTAGTTTGATTCTATGTCCATTCTGCAGAATAGGAGCTTGTGAGCTCCACTGTTACGGGAAATCTGTCACTGGTCTGCTACTCAACTGAGAGGCATGTTTTGGTTCAAGAGGCAGGGTTTTCATTAGGGATAGAAGTGACCAAGGAAGAGATGTTTTTTATTTGTTTGTTTCTTTGTTTCTTTGTTTTTACCCATAAGGAACAAGCAGCTGTGGTTGAAACGCAGTGACTTACAACTCTATTCAGGTTCCCCATTTATTCTTTAGTATTTGTGCATGGATTTTACACTTTAGTAAATGATAAAGGACTTCTTTAAGACTCCCCATACAGGGGCTCTGGGCCGCAATTGAAATAGCAGGTACAGGTTTCCTTATGTAGCTTATATCAACCAGAAGCAGTCAGTAGCCTCTATAACATCCATGCCATTTTCACTCACAGGCATTGATCACTCATCAGTTGATGGACATCTAAGCTGTGTCCATGACCTAGGACAGGAGCATCCATGAACACGGATGGGTATATATCTCTGTAGTCAAAGTACTTTTATGTTCCCAGGAGTGGAAGAGCATGGTCATATGGGAGATCTCTTTCTAGTTTTCTAAGGTACAGCTACATTTATCTCCATGGTGGATGCACCAATTTTACTCCCAACAGTGCATGAAGTTTCCACGACTTCCCACATCTACTGTCTTTTATTTTAATATTAATTATTCTGGCTGAATTAAGACCAAAATCTCAGAGTAGTTTTAATTTGCATTACACTGATGGTTAAGGATAGTGAGTCATTTTAAAATATTTCTAGGTCATTTGTATTTCTTCTTCCAAGAACAATCTATTCAGATTCATAGCTCATTTTTAAATTTGGTTGTTTCTTTTCCTGGTGTATTTCATTTTTTTAATGACTTGCATATTCTGGATATGGATCCTCCATCAAATCTGTATGCTACCTCTCTAGTCAGTTAACAGTTTCCTTTGCAGTTCAGAAACTTAATAATCTCATGAATTCCCTACTGGTTGACTTTTTTAAAATCTAAATTACCTAGCAACAAGAGTCCTATTGAGAAAGCCCTTACCTGAGTCTATATCCTGCAGGGCATTTATTCTTTAAATACGGGGCGCTTACCTTGATTGAGTTCTATGGACAGAGTCAGGTTGCCAGTCAGATGGGAGACAAAGCAGAACACAGCAGACACATTGTTCTGCTCCCAGTGGTATGTGCTCCTGACAGTCACGGTGCCATTGCTGTGTGATTCCTGCTTAGTGACGTGATTCCCATCTGGAGTCCAAAAGATCTGCGCAGCCGGCTTGCCTGCAATTGCCTTACAAACTGCTGTTCTGTTTTCCCCTGGAAGCAGGGTAACTGCTGGAGGCACTGTGGAGATGTAAGGGAAAAATGGTTCAGTCTTGTCACAAATTACAAAGGTGTCTGATTCTATCTAAAATCTGGTGACCTGAAATAGCATGATATGTGACCATGTAACTCACCTAGCACGTGGAGGTCATGACTCTCTTCGAAATTCCCCTGAGGTGTTAATATATTACATGAATAAAGCCCGTCATGATCGACAGCCGCTGCATCGATCAGAAGGTCAGGACTCTGATCAGGTGTGGAGGCCCAGGTGATTCTCTTATCTGTGCAGTTGGTTTCATTGATCTCCTTTTGTTTCTGCTCTGTAGATTATTCTGCAGGGAGGCTGCCCTCTGGGGGCTATGGTCCACGTTATTAATACTGTTTCTGTCATTGGAAAAGCAGGGCAGCACAGCAGAGCCTTTGCACCCATCTGTACAAACAGTGTAGTGCTAACTGGACACACACACAAAGAATGAGAAAAAGGAAACCTGTGATAAGTCTGTCTACAACAGTGTATATGAAGTTACAGAAGAGCATTGCTTGACTTATAAATGTATTCCAGATAAATTCGATTTTTTCACATTTCTTGTTTCTGTGTGTTCAATCTATTAGAACTAAATATATTATTCACCTTCTAAAGTAAAAATTAAATGCCTGTTGGCTGCATGCATCATGTACTATAAAACCTCTCACTGCCTGTATACTGACTTAGAGTCCATGATGGATACAAGTTTTCTGGAAGGTGATTACTCAACAAAATTATCTATTATAGTCACCTGTGACAAAAAAGTCAGTAATGTTATCACTTTAACATGAGCAGTGGTCAATGTGAATGATAAGCCTTGACTCTGATAAGCATTGTATTAACCATCTCAACTATACAATTTCAGTGGCACTTGCTTCTTTGAGGTCTCCAGGTCCTCACCAGTCACATCAAATAAAGGTCATCTAATTAGATGGTGAAGGGTTCTTTAGCACAGACTTGGGAGGGTGCTAATCCCATAGCCTCTCTTATTCTGAGACAGCAAAGCTGCAGAGGCCATTGTTCAGGGTCCCTCCTGCCATAACTCTCACATCACCAGATTCTTCCACTTATCCTAAGTCTCTCCAGAAGCTAAAGCATTAGGTACTGTTCCTAAGCAAGGTGAACTCTCCATATGCTGCTGGCCACAGGATAAAGAAGAACAGTACCTTGTGGCTCAGGTAATGAACCATTCTGTGATGCTTGATTTCCATTTGTACCACTTAACTCTAGAAAATATTTAAATAAGAATGTTTAAATGGTTAAATAATTATAAGGCAATAATAAGAAGTTTAATCGTCACTGACATGTCAATACCTTGGATATTATATTTTAAAGCTATTAATCCATTATTTCTCATTTATGAATGACCTTATTTTGTCAAATAGTTTGTAGAGTAACCTTGCTTTCCTTCTTCCAGCTCCTTGACAGTTCCAGTGTACACATACCACATAAGATAGCTTGGTTAAACTCCTTTCTCCACATGTCATTCCCTAATTAAAGCCAGAATGCTGGACATAAGATAAAAAAGAATAATGCTTTCTGTCATGGGTAATGTACTACTCTGTGTCATTTGATTCCAATCCATAACTGAACATCTTGACTCTAGAAAATATTTAAATAAGAGTGCTAAATATTTAAATGATTATAAAATGGTAATTAGAAGTTGTATAATCCTATGTCAACATCTATTTCAACATTTTTAAAAATAGATTTATTACATACTAAGAATGTATTACCTTTTATGAGGAACCTTATTTTGTAAAAAATTTGTAGAGTAGCTCTGCTTTCCTTATTCCAGCCCCTTGCCAGTTAGGCATAATGCAAGATATGACTTGATTAAACTCCTTTCTCCAGATGTCATTTACTGGTGGATATTCAGTCACACTGTGAGCCCAAAGTTTGCACTTGCATTAATTAAATAAAAATAACCATGGTTCAGGAGATTGAGTTAGCAACTACTTGACAGAAAGTAATCATAGAATATCAGAGAGCATGAAGAAGAGAAACAGAAACACAGGAAGTAGTAGTGAAGGATTTGGAGTGGCACATCGTTTTTTGTTGTGATTTGGAAGGGTAGGACAGGGGCTTTTTGAAGACACCAGCAAGGAGAGGTTATCTAGCTGTGACCCAGCATCTCTGAGCTAGCAGGTTTTCAACCCAGCCTTTGAATCTTGAGTCTTATCTATAAACAGAGTGTAGAGATTTAGTTAAAGCGACCTTTAGTGGCCGTGAGAGAGCCAGTGTCCACGGGAACAGACTGCCAGGCTGCCACCCTAGTGGCTGCTGATGGAGAAGCAGGCCAGGAACTGTGGAGTAACAGTTGTTGGCTGAAATAGCAGTTGATTAAGGTGCAGACACAGTGCTGAAATTTAACCAACATTTGTTGTTCCAGTGTGCAGCAAGATCACACATATATTTAAATGAGTAGTCATTAGTGGGTCACACTACTAGAGAAAGATTAGAAGATGTGGTCTTGTTTGAAGAAGTGTGTTGCTGTGGGTGGACTTTGGAGTTTCAGGAGCTCAACTTAGACTCAGTGACTACCTCTTCCTGCTGCCTTCAGATTCAGACCCAAGTATAGAACACTCAGCTGCCATGTCTGCCTGCATGCCTCCATTCTAACAACAATGAAGATAATGGACTAAGGCTTTGAAACTGTAATCAAGGCCCAATTAAATGCTTTCCTTTATAAGAGTTGCCATCTTCATGGTTTCTTTTCTCTACCTAAGACAGATGCTTTTCAAGAAATAAATAAAGAGAGATGAAGAAAAGAATAAAATTATTTTGTTACCCTAACATACTATGAGGCATCATCATGTCCATTAATAGTAGAATTGAACTAATTCTAAATGCACATCTCAAGTATAAAAGAAAAAAATTCCTATGCCAAGTAACAAGGGACAACAAAAGCACATAAGATCTTCAATTAAAAACAGAGAAGGATACAAAGAAAACTCTCACTCTCTGTTCCTTGAGAACCAATTCCTGATGGTCTTTCCTAGCATGAAGGCATAAATCACAAAACAATCCTACACAAGTTTGGAATTATGATTAATAAAAGGATTATTTATTTAAAAGAAAAACTTACAGATCACCGTCCTAGACAACAGCCATCTGCACAACCAGAAAAAGGGGTCTAATAACTGGAAGCAGAGTCTGAAGCAAGAGAGAGAGCTCACGGCTACCACTGCTTTAAAAAGCAGCAGAGATCATGCCCAAGTGGGCTAGTATCTTAAAAGCTACTGGCTGAAGGAGCAGAAGGAGCTCCCGCAGCACCTCCCCCTTTTGTTTAAGTAAAAGAGGTCTAAACATATTACAAAATTATATACAATAAGAACAAATATCCTATTCTAACTAGTTTAAGTCTTGTATAATAAATAACTTGGTCAAGTCATGAGAGGAAAGTAACTACATTTATCTAGTCTTCAACCCCTTCGAAGATCTGAGAAGGAAAATAATGTTATCTGAATGATTAGGAAGTGTGATCAAACAACTTCCAAAACATGCACAAAATCACAGAGACAACTGGCTACCTGGGCAATGACCCAAAGTCATGTTTGCAGCATTGAAGCAACCAACTTTGGCTAAGGCCTAGAATAACTGACAGATTGTTTTTAAAGGCAAGAGATTTTTCAAAACTGTCTTACCCTGTCTTGGCAAGATTTAACAGTTCTGCTTATCCATTTCCGGATACTATGTATTTTGTCAGTAGTTGAGGTTTGTTCAGTTCCTTGCCCAGAGACCGGTTTTGCCAAGAAGAAGACAAGCTCCAAGTGGAGTGTCTTTGGTGCTCAACAATCTCTCGAGAATACTTCAGTGTTGCCAGGAACAATTGTGTCTTGCTATCACAGAACTCTAAGTTAGATCAAATGCCATTTTCTACAGTTCTTTGAAGCGGTTAAGATTATCTATTTATACAGAATATAATCTCTATGTATCTAAAGAACCTGATTAGTCAGTCTAACTATAAATATGACAAACATAGATGACTATTGATCTATAATTCCTAATACCTATCTAACTTAAAGACTAAGAGAATAGACAACTGTGCAATAAATGAGGACAATGACCTCCAAATGTAAACAATGTATAAGTATCTTGACCAGAGGTAGAAATGTATACTGCAATATGGTAAATATATATATAAACAATATATAAGTATCTTAATCAGAGGTAGAGATGTACACTGCAATATGGTAAATAGAAATGTTTTAAACAGAGGTAGAAGCATGAATGCATACAATATTCAATATAATTTAACTTTGTATCCATATATAAGAATCTATACCAATGTAGTTGTCTATAAACAATAACTCACAAATATTAATCTATTTTCCCATCATCCAATTTTTCCTTTTTTTTTCTAAAGATCCCTGAGCTTATAAAATTCCTCCCCAAACCCTCAACCATAATCAACCCCTAAATGATGTCCCTAAACCCAAGGACAAAATTTGCTGGGAGAGCAAAATGCTTATATTGGTACTATGTTGGTAACTTCCTTCTGTGTCCCGAAGAATGGCTGGCAGTCCATGAAGCAAGAACTACAAAGGACCATCTGACCTTTAGGTAAATTCAGCAGTCATTTTTCTGTGTGTCCTGTATGTCCAATTCTTTCATCAAACAGTTCAGGCAAGAGCAGTTTCTTGCCCAAATGACTAACCAATTCTATAAGGAGCCTCTCTGATGCCCATCTTCCTCTGATACTACCAGGAACACATGAGTCTCATTGTCATAAAAAGTCCTGAGTTTTTAAAACATTTTAAATGCCATATTCTATAGTCTTTGAAAGGTTTGAAGAATACCTAGCCATCTGAAAACATCTCTGTACATCTAGAAAGCCTAACTAACATGACTACAAGAATGACTTTGTACAATCTATCAAAATTGACCTTAAGTTTGTATCAATAAACTAACATCCATACCAATGCAAATTATTCATATCTGTATCATATTCCCCTTTAAATGTAAACAAACATTTATAGACAATATTTGGGAATATGGGCATAATTTTTTCTATACTGCTTCCTGTTGATTGTTGGGCATAGTAATTTTTGGGGGATGTTCACAGTGACCTTCAGGGGGTCTTGTTTTATCAAATCACACCAGTCTGGAAGCAATTCACAGGTTCTCAGCCTCTGTGGAAACAAGAGAAGAAACTCTTTTCCAAAGCAACATATCCTTATACCCAAATTTGGAAGTCATGATACCTTTATAATATAAAATCTGGTTTAGCTTAGTAGCCCATACAATGAAATGTCTCTCTGTACTTAGTTCACTCACAGTCAAAAAATTCAAAGACAACACAATAATATATATAATCCAGACTCTCTGTGAATTTTCCATTTTTACATGCCTTATTTTTCTTTACTCCTTTAAATCTATGACTACCTGTACTATGTCTCTTTAAAAAAAACTTTACTATTTTTAAATTATTATCTTTATTTTATGACTCTCAATACTCTTTTTATTCTCTCTTCCAAGTCTACGTACATTTATCCAACACTATGACTCATCTGGATTTGTCTTTATTGTATATCTGTAATTCTTTTTTTTTATATTTATTTATTTATTTACTATGTATACAATATTCTGTCTGTATGCCTTCAGGCCAGAAGAGGGCACCAGACCCCCCATTACAGATGGTTGTGAGCCACCATGTGGTTGCTGGGAATTGAACTCAAGACCTTCGGAAGTGCAGGCAATGCTCTTAACCTCTGAGCCATCTCTCCAGCCCCCAATATCTGTAATTCTTTACTATCCAGGAGCACTTTTTAAAATGCTAAGCACTTCTTAAAACTTAAGCTGTGCCATTACTATGGTATATATGGTACTTTCTGCTTGTCAGCCCAGTCCAGCATGGTAGAGTCACTCACGCTTCTGAGAGCCATGCATATAACCTCATTCTCAGGCACACAGCCAGTCCACATTGCCATTTTTCAAACTGAAGCAGTATGCTGACAAACTCCACTCAAATGCCCTGTAGCTGAACCTCTTGCCTGAAAGAGTCAAGAGTTCGCACTGGTAGCATGATCCAGAAAGCCACTATTTCAAAATCGTATGGTTTCTTTTCTGCTACAGCTGAATCAGGAAAACTTCTCTTAAAGGATCTGTGCTATGCTGCCAGAAAACGGCAAGGAACTGTGTTAAACTCTCTATTTTTCTGTCTAGAATTCCTTTTCAAGCCCTCTTTGGTTTTAAGTGGATTTTAATCAACCACATTGGCACCAATTTGTTTCATGGAGGCCACTTGTTGGTTCCCAGCTGCCCAGCTAGCTTAGACCCTAAATAGTCACACAGAAACTGTATTAATTATATCACTGCTTAGCCCCTTAACTCTAGCTTCTTAACTAACTCTTACATATTAATTTAACTCATTTCTATTAATCTGTGTATGGCCACATGATAGTGGCTTACTGACAAAGTTTCAGCATGTCTGACTCTGGTGGAAGCTCCATGGCTTTTCTTTGACTCCTCCATTCTTCATCCCAGCATTCAGCCTAGGTTTCTCTGCCTACCTAAGTTCTACCTTGCTATAGGTCCAAAGCAGTTTCTTTATTCATTAATGGTAATCACAGCACACAAAGGGGACTCCCACATCAGTTCTTTCCAAACTTCTTCCTGCTTTAGGTTGGGGAAGAAAATTTTGAGGTTGCAGAGACCTTTCAATGGGTCTTATTCCATCAAACCACATTAGCCTGGAAGGGATTCACATGAAGCTTGTATAGCGACTATAGAAATCAATATGGTGATTTCTCAGAAAATTAGGAATCGAACTAACTCAAGACACAGCTATACCTCTCCTGGGCATATACTCAAAGGATGCTCCACCATATACCACAAAGTCCAGCTACATTTATAGTAGCTTTGTTCACAATAGCCAGAAACTGGAAACAATCTAGATGTTCATCAACAGAAGAATAGATAAAGAAAATGTTGTACACCCATCCAAGTACTAACCAGGCCCAACCCTGATTGTAAGATACACTGTTTCTTTGGGGGTCACTATTAACAATTTGTCAAAAGCAGAGAAGTAAAGTATTGAACTGTATGTGTGCCATCCCTCCTGACCCCAGATCCTTTCTTTGAGGTTACAAACAATCAGGAGTAATTTAAGGAGGACATACAGTGAACATATAGTTTAATGGTACAGAATGGTGGCAAATGTACTGCAGCTGCTGTTTAGGTTGGACAAGCAGCCAAGAAGCAAACACAGCTGTCTGTGGGGAGGCAGTTTAATGACAAACAATAGATAATCTAATACAAACAAACCCAATTAAAAAGACCTTATTCCCATTATTTATCTGATCATCAAACAAACTTGCTAATTTTGATTGGTTTCATACTTACTTATTAGATGGTGTTCTGAATCATTTTGAGTCCTTTCTGAAATATAAAACAAGATTAAGTATTAAAAAGGCTTAATAAGAGAGAGTGGATTGTGGGCGCATATTTCGATATTGGCACAAAAGCCATTATCCTGATTTGAGCTGATTACATAGCTCTGGAGACAAGCTGTCTCTGCCCTTAACAAAAGCCAGGTTGCCTGCTCCTAAATTCTTTTGTTAAAGTGTGGATTACCTGAGAAGAGGTGTTGATGAAACCGGTCAGGATGTCAGTTGCCTCCTTTCCTTTTTGCAATTTGGAAGTTGTCTTATAGAGATGCTAATTCAGGGCCTTCCTGACTGCTAGATGCAGACTTAAGCCCAGGCACCTGGTTGTCTAGGTGATGGCATAATGTGCCCCCGCCCCGCTCAATTTGGTGTGGGTATATAAAATGTTTGGAGAATAAACGGGAGTCGGGCCTTTTCCATGAAAAAAATAAAATAAAAAAATAAAAAGGCTTGAGAAAACACTAAGGTGGTGTTCAAAGTTATCAATAAGGTCAGAGTTATTTAGAGAGGACTCCATTGTTGCCACAGGAGAGAATCCAATAATCCAGGCCAAGTTCAGCATGCATAATTCACGGAACTTCACCCTGATATCATGGCACACAAAGCAAAGCAGTTCTTTTCAAGCCTAAAGAAAGACTACTGTCAACACAGTATAACCTTCATCTGACTTCTGTGATTCTCTCCTACTCATTCTTCAGGCATAAGGACACATAGACCATGTGTGACCTCTGAAACCTGTGATATAATAAAATATTCAACCCCCAGGTGCTCCTGAGACTGTGGATGACCACAGGAAAAAGAAGTTTTGGGTGAGATTCTAGGTGTTTATTTTGAAACAAATACTGTGCCTCTCACTTCCTGCATTCTCACACAACATGCATCTTCTTGCACAGATAATGACCTCTGCATTTTTCTGATGTCCCCAATCAGAAACTCACCTAGGACAATTGAGAAGCACAGAGCTATAAGTCAATGTATATATCGGGGTGGTTGTTCCTGGCTCTGTAGGATAATCTCCTTGTACTCTGCCTTGTTTCACAAGATGCCTTTCCTCATTCTAGGAGACAAATGCTTTCTTGAAAACACCCAAGTCTCCTTCTGTCCACATTGGCACTTACACAAACCAATTTCTATTATGAACATAAAAAACAAAGGTAAATTGTATGTAAAAACAGGGGCATTCCAAGTATCTCCTTAGAAAAATATTTCAAGGGGAAAAATAAAATAAAATACTTTTATTATATTTCCAAATTTTACTAATTATAAGCATTGTTATAGTTCCAGAACACATTTCTTTCCACATTTCATAGGCAGTTCACTGAGTACTCTTGGGCTCAAAAATAAAAGGAATATTTTTGTTCTTTCCCAGTAATCCCCATTTCCCTAAAGAGGGCTATATATTTAGCTAAAATTTAAACTAATCCTAAAAAGAAATGTATTTGACTTCTACAAAAGAGCAACAATTCCCAAAAGCAAGATATGATTTCTATTTGTAAGGTACTATAAGTTTTGATGGAACTGGACGTATTTTTATATAATGCACAGGGAAAAGAAATGTGTGATGAATGAGGGATATAGACCTTACAAAGGAAAAGGATAATTGTGATAGGTATAAAAGTGGACATTCTGAAATAGATGGGAATGGCATAGGAAAGATGATGATGGAGGTGAGAGAAGGCTGGACCTGGGAAGATGGGTCATGTGTGTGAGCTTGAGGACCTCTGCTGAATCTTCAGTGTCCACATATGAGGTAGAAGATGACAGCTCCCGTCTCTAATCCAGTGCTAAGGCAGCAACAGGGGCATCTATTTTCCACTGACTAGCCAGCCTAACAACTCTATTGAGTCCTGAGTTCACCAGAAACCTTGTCTTGAAAAATGAGGTATAGAGCAATTGAGGAAGGCACCAAATGTCAACCTCTGACTTCCACATACACACATGTGCAGACACATATGTGCACACATATATATGTACTTGCATGCACATGCGCACACACAAAGATGGGGCAATGGAAAGTAGCATTGTTCAGCTTGGAAAGGTTCCTCCCTGAAGTGATCAAAGAAGGTAGGTAGAAAGCTCTGGAGAGTCATTTCCTATTCTGGGCAATAGTCTCGTATGAAGCATGTGATTTGCAAACACTTTCTCATGTTCTGTGAGGTGCCTTTTCATTCGCGATAATAATCTTTGGTGCAGAAACATATTGAATTTTGACAGTCTCTTCTATCTGCTTTTTCTGTTGTTTTATGCTTTTGTAATAATATCTAGGAACTGATTACAAAATCCAAGATCAAGACTTAGTTTTTTTATGCAGATGTATGGTTGATGTAAAAAGTAGTTTTGTAGGTTAGTTTCCTATATTTAAATCAGTTGTGGGTCTTGGGCAAGGTGACACATACCTTTAAGCCCAGTATTTGGAGAAAGGGGCAAGGGGATCTCTGAGCTTCCGCACAGCCTAGTCTACACAGCGAGATTCAGGCCAGGAAAGACTACACACTGAAACACAGTTTGAAAAAACAAAGAAAAACAAAACAAAACCCAACAACATCCGAAAGTAAATTGAGAGCCTATAGAGATGACTCAGATGTTGAGAGCATTGGCTGCTCTTCCAGAGGGCCTGGGTCCAATTTCCAGCATCCACATGGTAGATCAAAACCAAGTGTAGTTCCAGTCCCAGAGGCACCAGCCATGTATGTGGTACACAGACATATGTGCTGGCTAAAACACCCATGCACAAAAAATAAAAATAATAGAAAAAGTCAACTAATCATAGATGGAATTTTATTCTACACTCTTAATTCTACTATGTTGATCTCACTACAGTATTTAAGTAGCTATATTTTAAAAATGAAATTTGGAATAGAGAAATCTTTCTCCTTTATGCAGATTATTTTGGCTTCTCAGGGTCTGTTACACAATATGATGTGAACTTTAGAATTAAGTTTGATTTGTTGGAGATGATGTTCAATCTTGGGGTGTGTCATCATTATGATAGTGAGTCTTTCAAGATGATGACAATCAAATATTTTTACATCTTAATTACTTGGTTTATTCATGCTACAAATCTGAGCATAACTTCTGCAAATTCTAATCAACAAAAAACAGAAAAAAACAATGATAAAAAAGAAAACGATATCATTGTGATCATTTCTGCACCTGTCAAATAAATGTTTTGATCTCTAATGACAAGAACAGTCAGTAAGTGGCCTGCTGTGGCAGGACACACCTTTAATCGAAGCACTAGGGAGGAAGAGGCAGGTGGATCTCTGTGAGTTCCATGACAGCTTTGTCTACAAAGAGAGCTCCAGGGAAGCCAGACCCCATCTCAAAAAGACTGGTAACTTCCATTATTTTCCCTCTACTGTTCTTGACCCCACCCTTCTCTCCCCCTACACAAATACTTTATGTCCTCATTACTGTCACAGCCTGGAAGACAAGGTAGACTGTGGATCTGATACAAGTGTTCCAACTTTAACCCCAGTGTCTGAAAGTCGGGATCGCCTCTTTCATAGCAACAGGATGGAAAAGCAATAGACAGTCTGGAGTAGAGCACTCACCTGTCACATTGAGGGTTATTATGTTGCTATTAATAACCTCAGAATTAAAGTTTACAGAACAACCATAGTACCCATCATCACTGTGACATACTGGATCAAAATGGAGAGTAAAAACTGAACCATGGTCCTTGTCTTCCCAACCAGTATGTTGCCGAGGTCCATTCTCAAGAGGTAAACAGTTTTTTCCACTGTACTTGCACCAAGTCATATTAGGTCTCTGAGCACAATATTTCACAGGACATTCCATTTTAAAGGACTCTCCCACTGTGGCATATTCCGAATGCCTGCGGAACGATAACTTGTACTTGACACGGCCTTTCACCTAAAACACAGAGGGAAAACTGGAATGAGTATGGTCTTCTCAAAAAACCGTAGATACCACAGCAATTATTTCCACCAAAGATTTCTCAGGCAGAAATACATAATCTTCCTCAATTCTATTTTCAGTATTTTATCTCTGCTAGCCCAGTGTCGTTCATAGCTGGCACATAATCAATATTTGCTTTAAAAATAAATTGCTTCACAGGGTGCTGGTGGTTCACACATTTAATCCCAGCACTCTGGAGGCAGAGAAAGGCACATCTCTGAGTTTAAGGCCACACTGTTCTACAGAGCAAGTTCCAGGACAGCCAGGGCTACACAGAAAAACCC
The DNA here is from genome assembly GCA_902806775.1 of Microtus agrestis. NCBI lineage: Eukaryota > Metazoa > Chordata > Mammalia > Rodentia > Cricetidae > Microtus > Microtus agrestis. Next base: position 147,932 of record CADCXT010003567.1, read on the forward strand.
TGTCTCAAAAGAAAAAAAAATAAAAAATAAAAACAATTAGTCAATTAGTGAAACATTTAAATTTGATTTAATATGGTGTTTTTTTTTAAGAATATAGTTTCCTCTAGGGCTAGAGTGTACAATAGTTACTGTGACATGTCATTTTCAGAAAGAATTTAAAGGCTATCTCTTAAATTTAGTTGTATAGGACAATCTCAGCCATTACAATACCACATGTCTTTAAATACTCACCGGTGCCTGTGGTATTTCCTCTCCTAGAAATATTTAAAGTAGGACAAGCACAGACCTGAGTGGTCATCCAGGCAGCAGCTGTGCAGTTTAAGCTCTGTTTGGAAGACATTTCCAGAACCTTCTCTACTCATTCATAACTAGTTACAAAGTGCCTTAACCCTTCCCTTCCCAGATCCAGGGCAAAACAGGCAAACGGAAAGATGACAAACAATTCTCAGGTTCTTACTATGCACTAAGCACTTTTGGGCATCATATATGGAAGTACTCCTTATGGTAGAATCATGTCCTTATACACCTATCATGATTTAACATTATTGTAAGCCAAAATTCATTTAATAAACTTAGTCTACCAAGCACTATATCTGAACCTAACCTTCCTTAAATTTATTCAAAATAGATTAAGCCTGCAGTTCTCCCAAGTAAATAAACAAAGTCTCTTTCATAGTGAAGTTTTGGTACTTCATGTAATTTTAGAACATATTTAAACAAAAATGCTGGCAACATGGTATACTGGATGGTATTGTCCATTTACTTTGTGAATGCATAGTTGAGTAGGGATATAGCCAGCACTGCAAAAGGCTATCGCAACACATATTCCTAGCCATGGGAAATAGCAACATTCAAAGTTTGAAGTGTATTTTCTACTAATTTCATATCACTTATAAATCATTGTAAAATTTTGATAATTTACAAGTTGAACTGTCCTAATTAAGGAATCACTCAGAGTATTGCTTCAGTCCATCACAATAATGATTGTGAGGTAATCACTGGCATTATCTTTGCATTTAAGTTGAATAAACTAAATTCTAGAACAGATAAGCCATCTATCATAGGTCATCAGCTATTGGGAGACAGACTCAGGACTAGAATTTAAACCCAGAAATACACTACTCACTCCAAGGCATAGGCTGTTATCCAAAAATTTGTTTTGAATCTGAATATGTAGTAAAAGTTCTTGACATTATACTTAGACTATACTTTAACAACAATAAATGCCAAGTGTTACTGTTTTTATATTAAAATGGATCTATAAAACTGACATATAAGTTGATTGATTGTCAAAAGTTATAAAAAAACTATAATTCTTGCAGCCAAAACAAAAATTCAATGGTCTTCCCAAGTACCTCTGATCTAAAAAGTGAACCCTAGCTACATTCACGGGATTAACAGTGGTCTGTAATGAGTGGGTCTGTGCCAGGAAAACAAATAGAGAGATTGAAATTTGAATGCTGTATAAAGATGTAATTCTTTCATATAAATAGAGATCTATGGGATAAGACTGACCAGAAAGGCTTGCCACAGCTACAAACTAAAGAGCTTTGGCTCTCTTTCCAAGGTGGCTCTTGGTACTTCAGTGTAAGTCTACCAGGTGGCAAATGTCACCTCATGTCACCTTCAACCCTATTATTCATTGCCTTTGCTCCACAGCTCAGGGTTCACATGCATGCCACTTCATGGAGCCTTGTCCATCCTATGTGTCAATGGTGAGTGTCTGTCAGTTAGGTTGGAAGATAATATATAAATATTTCCAGTGGACAACAGAAAGCTTTTGGTGACTCCAAAGAAGAAAGATTCATGGTAACAAGTTACAGGTGCTTTTGGTCAGGGGGACCCTGACCACCTGGTGTAAGTGGGCCTCATTTTCCAGAGATGCCAGGTCCATAGATCTCTTTCAGGAAGAGAAGCCATTGACAGTAGTGTTTGGTGAGCTCCTCTCATTCTATCAGAAACCAGTCTGTGTTTTACAAATGATGCCAGGAAAAGGTGTTTCCTTGCGATGCTCAGTAAGACTTTGTTATGTAAGAAAGGTACAGTGAAGTCCACCTTCATTTCTCTGCAATGTATTTTTTTACTTCCCTCATAGAGTCTGCTGAGGAAATAGCACAATGAACTTCGGTTCCTCTCAAGCTCCAGACATGGTTGACCTGTGGTAAATCATGGTTGGTTTGTGGGAAAATAAAACAAAACACCTATTGATCCCCAGAGTTCACTTTCCTTTTCTAATACTACAGAAGAAAATGAAACGAGCTATGACCACCCAGCTAAAGTCTGAATTATTCTCCTGCCAATGTTGTCTGAACCATGGACTATTTGTGATAGGTGTGAATTCCAGGCTGTTCTTTGGACAAACATGGCAATTAGGGAAGAGGAAAAGGTATTAGAGAGACCTACCAGATAAACTTGTTTTTGTTTGTGACTGTCCTACCTGGTCCATCAGACATTTCCCTGATCTGTGTTTAACAGGGATGTCATGTCAGACTCTGAGGATTCAAAGAATGACATCCCTACATTACACAAACACAAGCACATGAGACACTCCTATCATGGGATGAACACATAAACCATAAGGGCAAGAGCAATAAGACAGGGATACAATATTAAGTAATTTCAAGGTAAGAGAACTGAGAACTTTGAGAAAAAGTGAATTACAAAGCACAAATGCTTCCCCTTACTGACACTGTGAGAAGAGCTGAGTAACTTGCCAAAGATAAGCATATTAGCGCTCATTCGACTGAAGATGGTAACAGATGACATGGAGCTAGCCTGGAAGGAAATATCACTTCCCAATACCACTTAAGAAAACAATAAAGCTAATTAAAGTTTGAAATAAAAGAAAACAATAACAAATAATTACTCTTAACTAAATTGACACAGTATTTATGCTCTTCAACATTCTGGGTATTTGTCCAGGAAAAAAAAAAAAGGCACTTAGTCGACATAACACCT
>CADCXT010003568.1:0-45011 GCA_902806775.1 Microtus agrestis
TATGAGCTAATGATACTTGTAACTGCTTATAGATAATGGGTAAAGTCCGACACATGTTGTAAAGTGTTTGGTTTTAATGCATAGGTTTAAAATTTTGGATTTTGAGCCCTTTTACACTGCCCTAATTTTTTGGCAGGCAGCACACGTAACTTTATGTGGAGTAGGCACTTAGGAATGTGGTCATTCCATAGGCCAGACTAAAAGGTGAATACTGGGTTGGGAAAAAGCCCTTTCTTCTTATCTGGAGATGGAGTTACTGGTGCCAAAACTATATCATTATATCTTTTGTTTGAGGAGCTCTTCAGAGTCTTTTCATTAATGACAGACGCAGGGACCCAATGACAGGAGTTAATGTGGATCCTCGCCTGAAGAGCACACCATACAGAGGTTGTAGAAACCGGCTCAACATGGCATGGTTCAGGTATGAGGGTGCTCTCCACATGGCCTAAGACAGGGTACCCTGTGATCTGCTTACTTTAATCCTGCTAGATGCCTTTTACTTGAGGAGCTCCAAGGACGGGCGACTTATGGCAGGATAATCCCCCAACCTAAGGCAGGGCCCTGGGAACCCTAGGAAGGGTAAGGGGAAAAAAAAGGCCTGGTCCCCAATTGACCTAGTAGTCATCGGGCACCCCTCTGTTCCCAGGAGAGAGGGATCACTTCACCACCCGAGAGGAGGGTCTCTCCTTGTCTCAGTCCCTTCTCCTTTGCTCTGACACCATGGTTGACTCTGACTGGTGCTCTCCACTTGATAGCTGCCTGCCTTTGTATGGGAGGGGGGAGGGGATCTGTTGGGAGCTGTTTCCCCCTAGAGATCATTGCAGGAACCATCGCCCTGGGGAGACTATGGGGAACCCCACACCCATGGTTGTACTGGGATTGGTTCTGTTGCCCCACACCCAGTTGAAGCTGTTAATGGAGAAAAATAAAATAAATAAATAAATAAAAAAAAAGAACTTAGAACTTTTCATGACAGTGAGAAATATCTGCTCCTGGTGGCACCAATCTGAAGGTGGAAGTTATGAAATAATCACACACTAGCTCAGAATTGCATATGATAAAGCGTTATTTATTTAGGGATAGACTCAAAGATCACAGTCCTTTGCACGAATAGGGAACAGAAACCAAATTCAGCAGCTGGAAGCAAGAGAGCAAGCATGTGCTTTACCTCAGCAGTTATAGCATAAGAGACCATGCACAAGTAGGCTGGTATCTTAAAGACTATTGGATGAAGGAGCTTCCATGACACCAATCTACTTTAAAACTATGATTACCATCGAAGAGGCTTCTCATGGCATTTGTTAGTCATTTGGGCAGGAAACTGCTCTTGCCTAAACTGTTTAACTGGATTTGCAGGACCCACAGAAAAATGACTGCTAAAGTTGCCTAAAGAAGGTGAAACAGTCCTTTGGGTTTCCTGCATCATGAAAAGGTCTGTCATACATTCTATAGGACAGAGAAGAAAGCAACTAATGGGCTTTGCCATTGCAAGGCAGAACAGATCTTCAAATTTCCTTCTTCATGGAAAAGTCTGCCATATACTATGGTCCTGTGGGCTGAAGATTTGATGCCCTAACAATACAGAATAACTTTGAGCAACTGTTCAGGCAACAAGATGTCTCTGTTAAGTATAGAGTTTTGGAAATTACTTACAATGCGCTTCCTGTTAACTTGGGTAAGATTATATTATTCTTGGATCTTTGATGGAATTGAAAAATAGATAGTTATAGTTTTCCTCAGTTATGATAAAAATAAAGTTATAATAAAATATAAAGCAGATATAAATATTGTAACTGTAATACTTGCTTGGTATCTGTTTTGTCATATGTAATTTACCATGTTAAAGTCAAAACATTCCTCTTATTTAAACAGAAAAGGGGAAATGGTATGGGAAGTCCTTCTGTATATATGTTTCTTTTATTGGTTAATGAATAAAGAAACTGTTTTTTGCCAATTGCTTAGTGGAGAAAGGCAGGCAAGAAATCCAAATGAGGATAGATAGAGAGAGTAAGTGGAGTCATGGAGAAGCCATGTAACTGCCCACAGGAGACAGACACACCAGAACATTGCCGGTCTACTACAGCTACTTAGAGATACACAAATTAATAGAAATAAATTAATTTAAGATATAAGAGTTAGCCAGATATTTCTGGCTATGTTTAAGATACTGGCCAAGCAGTATTACAAATAATATAGTTTCTGAATGATTATTTCAGGTCTAAGCAGCCAGGAATGAACAGGCAGCCTCCACCAACATACAAGTGTTTTTCAAGAAGAATTTATTTATTTGTTTATTTATATTATCTATCTTCATGTGCAGGTTTATGCCAAAAGAGGACATCAGGTCCCAATATAGATGTTTTGAGCTACCATGTGGTTGTTGGGAATTGAACTCGGGACTTCTGGAAGAGTAACCAGTGCTCTTAACTGCTGAACCATCTCTCCAGTCCTGTGTATGAGATTACTTTCTCAATGTAAATCTGTTTATCACATTTTTGCCTGCTGCCCATGGAAGTCAGAAAAGGACATCAGATGGACTGGGGAGAATTTCTTTGCTCATGAATAACAGGCCAAGAAATTATGAATCTATACAAACACCTATTTTCTTATACTATTCCATATATCTCAGCCATAGAATTAGGCACAAATGACATCTTAAAAAGCTTTAACTACTCTCTTTAAATTATTAACTCTCCTTTAAGAAGAAAAGTGTTTAGGAATAGCTTCAAAGTTGCGTAGTCTGTTATTATTGAGAATATAAATTGATTAATAAACTATTTATGTTTAAAAGAAGACAAAAATCTGACATAAATGTAAAATACTGTACCTCTGGGGGTAACTGTTGTAAGTAATTGTGATCTGTAGCAAATGTTCTTATGTTTGTGAGCTGTCCAACTGATGAAGGCAAAGCTTCAATTTCATTGAAACTGCAATCCAATTCTTCTATAGACCTTAGACTACAATTATAAATGAAAACACATTGTTTTTAAAATCTACACTATACCCAATATTTAAGAACACGTCAACATGAAATTAGCAAATGAAATTTGGTAAAGCTAAACTTTATCAACAATAAAGAGTATTTTTTTATTACTATTATATAATAACAAAAAAAGCTATCAGTACTAAAGAACAAACACACACACATACACATACATTTTATATCAATATAGCAAATTTATTATATGACACTAATGGATATGTTCATATATGCTACATTTTTAAAATAATAATTTCTAGGATGAAGAAATGGCTCAGCTTTTAAAAATACAGGATGCTTTTCCTGAGGACAAAGGTTCAATTCCCTGTACTCTCATGGGGACTCATAACTATCTGTAACTCTAGTTCCAGGGCATCTGATGTTCTCTTCTGGCCTCTGTGAACACTGCAAATATGTGGTACACAGACATTCAGACAAACACTCATACACATAAGATAAAAACAAATAAACCTAAAAAAAAGGAAATGATTTTTTAATAGTTTCACCTGTCATATGGCATCTTCACCTTGCCATTTTTCTCACTTATCATTCCTTACCTTTCTCTTTTTTTGGGGAATAATTATATTTTTATTTCAATAGATAGATAGATAAATGAAAACATTAACCATGAAACTTAAACAAAATGATATCATCATATCCTTTACATACAGGAAACCGCTTGCAAAAATGTTTAACATTTGTTCCCTATTCTGTCAAACTTGCAGGTAAAACTGCGTGAGAATTACATTCAACTTGGAGGAAACTCTTATCGTTTTCCTATGTTGAATGTTTGGAACAGACTTTCCCTGCAGGGAAGGTCTTGGCCACCCAGCAAAGCTGAATATGCATCCTCAGGCATCACTCCCGGCCCTGCTTTCCAGCTTCCTCTGGTTTGTGCTCACTCTGCATTCCTAGCTCCAGCTCTCCCATTCTTCCGTCACGTCCCAGATGATGTTCACTGGTCATGTTCAACATGACTCTGGCTGTAGTTTAAGGACATTTCTCTATCAGTTCTTTCTTCCTTAGTTTTATGTTCTACAGCCAACAGTGGCTCTGGGAATTCCTCTGAAACTCTTTTCTGTCCCAAGACGAGGAGTCACCTTGAGTGTTCAGAGTCTGTATGTTTCCCAAGAGAATCAGCAGCTCATGTCCATTTATTTATTTATTTATTTATTTATTTATTTCCCATTAACAGCTTTAATTGGGTGTGGGACAATAGAACTATTCTTAGCACAATTATGGGTGTGGGGTTCCCTGCATACTCCCCAGGGTGATAGATCCTGTAATGATTTTTAGGGGGAAACGGCTCCCAACAGATCCCTCTTTCCCTTATATAAAGGCAGGTAGATATTACGTGGAGAGCACCAGTCAGAGTCATCCATGGTGTCAGATCTAAAGGAGAAGGGACTGAGATAAGGAGACACCCTCCTCTCGAGTGGTGAAGCAATTTACCTCTCCTGGGAACAGAGGGGTGCCTGATGATTCTTATGTCGAGTGGTGACCAGGCCTTTTTTCTTTCCCCCTTACCTGCTCTAGGGTTCCCAGGGCCCTGTCTTAGGTAGGGGGATTATCCTGCCATAAGTCGCCCATCCTCTAGTTATAATATTCTCATGGGAGACCTTGAGCTGCTAGGTAAAATATTTACAAAAACAGTTTCCAATAGAGAGCTTAAAACAGCTCCCTAACAGGGACTCAAGCAGGTAAAGTATAAATCAACAGATAAAGTATACAATAATCAACAAATACAGTATATTAATTATAATTCAGCTATGGCAAGTGTGTATATTAAATGTAAAACTTATTCTACATCAGTTTTATAAAAATTGCTGCTTATGGCTAAATCTTCTCAGTTTTGCTAGATAAGATAATAAACTCTTAATTTAAACCAGTAGCCTGTCTGATATAAAAGGACAGGATAGATTCTGGAAAATGGTTTAACAAAATATTGACTATGATCAATCTTTCTTATACTAAACAGTAGATTCATTGATAATTTTAAAATTGATTCCTGGACAATTGCCTTTGCTAAATTCAAATGCCAAAAACAATGTTCTTTTCCCAGATCATTGCTACAATTTATGCACCTGTATTTTGCTAATGTTATAGCCAAAAATCCCTTAAAGGATTTTATGCTAAATTTTACAAATGGCTCTTCCAATGGAGGAACTGCATATATGGCTAATAATAATAAAAATTATGGAGCATAACAAGGCTCCTTCAAAGCAACTCATAAAAGTTGCCAGCAGATCCTGATGCAAACGGATCTGGCTTGATGACACCAAGCTTACCTTTGCTAAGACAAGGTGAAAAAGCCCTTGCAATGCATCATGAACAAACCTGACCTGTATATATATTCGGGGTCGAGGATGTGTTTGTGCTTTTTTTCACAGAAAGAAAATAAAATCTGGATGTGATGTCGAGGCTGCGGAGACAGAGGAGTTTCAGATTTCCAGAGGTGATTGAGGAGAGGTCCTTGGTCCGTTCATCCCTGCCCCCAAGGAAAGGAGTGCCTGCTGACAAAACCAGCTACACCACTCTGCAGGGAGTCATCCTGCCTCCAGAGTCCAGGGAGACCCGGCTGACATAAGTGCCTGGATGTGCTTCATGTAGCTGAATCCAGCTCGCCTCACCCAGGTTCCCCCACCTGTCCTGGAGCACAAATGCTAAACTGCTTCCGAAGCTTGAAGTCTGGTATGCTTTGGAGCTGAGATGCAGACTAAACATCAGACTGCTTTAAACTGTGGGACACAGAACTCATTTTAATTAAAATATTAACCTCTCTTCACTTAAGAAGGGGGAAAATTGGGGGTTCCTGTGACTGTTGCCCAGAGGCTGGAACTGGCGATATATGATAACAACAATGTAGGTCATTGTACTCCCACTGAATATGAGCTAATGATACTTGTAACTGCTTATAGATAATGGGTAAAGTCCGACACATGTTGTAAAGTGTTTGGTTTTAATGCATAGGTTTAAAATTTTGGATTTTGAGCCCTTTTACACTGCCCTAATTTTTTGGCAGGCAGCACACGTAACTTTATGTGGAGTAGGCACTTAGGAATGTGGTCATTCCATAGGCCAGACTAAAAGGTGAATACTGGGTTGGGAAAAAGCCCTTTCTTCTTATCTGGAGATGGAGTTACTGGTGCCAAAACTATATCATTATATCTTTTGTTTGAGGAGCTCTTCAGAGTCTTTTCATTAATGACAGACGCAGGGACCCAATGACAGGAGTTAATGTGGATCCTCGCCTGAAGAGCACACCATACAGAGGTTGTAGAAACCGGCTCAACATGGCATGGTTCAGGTATGAGGGTGCTCTCCACATGGCCTAAGACAGGGTACCCTGTGATCTGCTTACTTTAATCCTGCTAGATGCCTTTTACTTGAGGAGCTCCAAGGACGGGCGACTTATGGCAGGATAATCCCCCAACCTAAGGCAGGGCCCTGGGAACCCTAGGAAGGGTAAGGGGAAAAAAAAGGCCTGGTCCCCAATTGACCTAGTAGTCATCGGGCACCCCTCTGTTCCCAGGAGAGAGGGATCACTTCACCACCCGAGAGGAGGGTCTCTCCTTGTCTCAGTCCCTTCTCCTTTGCTCTGACACCATGGTTGACTCTGACTGGTGCTCTCCACTTGATAGCTGCCTGCCTTTGTATGGGAGGGGGGAGGGGATCTGTTGGGAGCTGTTTCCCCCTAGAGATCATTGCAGGAACCATCGCCCTGGGGAGACTATGGGGAACCCCACACCCATGGTTGTACTGGGATTGGTTCTGTTGCCCCACACCCAGTTGAAGCTGTTAATGGAGAAAAATAAAATAAATAAATAAAAAAAAAAAGAACTTAGAACTTTTCATGACAGTGAGAAATATCTGCTCCTGGTGGCACCAATCTGAAGGTGGAAGTTATGAAATAATCACACACTAGCTCAGAATTGCATATGATAAAGCGTTATTTATTTAGGGATAGACTCAAAGATCACAGTCCTTTGCACGAATAGGGAACAGAAACCAAATTCAGCAGCTGGAAGCAAGAGAGCAAGCATGTGCTTTACCTCAGCAGTTATAGCATAAGAGACCATGCACAAGTAGGCTGGTATCTTAAAGACTATTGGATGAAGGAGCTTCCATGACACCAATCTACTTTAAAACTATGATTACCATCGAAGAGGCTTCTCATGGCATTTGTTAGTCATTTGGGCAGGAAACTGCTCTTGCCTAAACTGTTTAACTGGATTTGCAGGACCCACAGAAAAATGACTGCTAAAGTTGCCTAAAGAAGGTGAAACAGTCCTTTGGGTTTCCTGCATCATGAAAAGGTCTGTCATACATTCTATAGGACAGAGAAGAAAGCAACTAATGGGCTTTGCCATTGCAAGGCAGAACAGATCTTCAAATTTCCTTCTTCATGGAAAAGTCTGCCATATACTATGGTCCTGTGGGCTGAAGATTTGATGCCCTAACAATACAGAATAACTTTGAGCAACTGTTCAGGCAACAAGATGTCTCTGTTAAGTATAGAGTTTTGGAAATTACTTACAATGCGCTTCCTGTTAACTTGGGTAAGATTATATTATTCTTGGATCTTTGATGGAATTGAAAAATAGATAGTTATAGTTTTCCTCAGTTATGATAAAAATAAAGTTATAATAAAATATAAAGCAGATATAAATATTGTAACTGTAATACTTGCTTGGTATCTGTTTTGTCATATGTAATTTACCATGTTAAAGTCAAAACATTCCTCTTATTTAAACAGAAAAGGGGAAATGGTATGGGAAGTCCTTCTGTATATATGTTTCTTTTATTGGTTAATGAATAAAGAAACTGTTTTTGCCAATTGCTTAGTGGAGAAAGGCAGGCAAGAAATCCAAATGAGGATAGATAGAGAGAGTAAGTGGAGTCATGGAGAAGCCATGTAACTGCCCACAGGAGACAGACACACCAGAACATTGCCGGTCTACTACAGCTACTTAGAGATACACAAATTAATAGAAATAAATTAATTTAAGATATAAGAGTTAGCCAGATATTTCTGGCTATGTTTAAGATACTGGCCAAGCAGTATTACAAATAATATAGTTTCTGAATGATTATTTCAGGTCTAAGCAGCCAGGAATGAACAGGCAGCCTCCACCAACATACAAGTGTTTTTCAAGAAGAATTTATTTATTTGTTTATTTATATTATCTATCTTCATGTGCAGGTTTATGCCAAAAGAGGACATCAGGTCCCAATATAGATGTTTTGAGCTACCATGTGGTTGTTGGGAATTGAACTCGGGACTTCTGGAAGAGTAACCAGTGCTCTTAACTGCTGAACCATCTCTCCAGTCCTGTGTATGAGATTACTTTCTCAATGTAAATCTGTTTATCACATTTTTGCCTGCTGCCCATGGAAGTCAGAAAAGGACATCAGATGGACTGGGGAGAATTTCTTTGCTCATGAATAACAGGCCAAGAAATTATGAATCTATACAAACACCTATTTTCTTATACTATTCCATATATCTCAGCCATAGAATTAGGCACAAATGACATCTTAAAAAGCTTTAACTACTCTCTTTAAATTATTAACTCTCCTTTAAGAAGAAAAGTGTTTAGGAATAGCTTCAAAGTTGCGTAGTCTGTTATTATTGAGAATATAAATTGATTAATAAACTATTTATGTTTAAAAGAAGACAAAAATCTGACATAAATGTAAAATACTGTACCTCTGGGGGTAACTGTTGTAAGTAATTGTGATCTGTAGCAAATGTTCTTATGTTTGTGAGCTGTCCAACTGATGAAGGCAAAGCTTCAATTTCATTGAAACTGCAATCCAATTCTTCTATAGACCTTAGACTACAATTATAAATGAAAACACATTGTTTTTAAAATCTACACTATACCCAATATTTAAGAACACGTCAACATGAAATTAGCAAATGAAATTTGGTAAAGCTAAACTTTATCAACAATAAAGAGTATTTTTTTATTACTATTATATAATAACAAAAAAAGCTATCAGTACTAAAGAACAAACACACACACATACACATACATTTTATATCAATATAGCAAATTTATTATATGACACTAATGGATATGTTCATATATGCTACATTTTTAAAATAATAATTTCTAGGATGAAGAAATGGCTCAGCTTTTAAAAATACAGGATGCTTTTCCTGAGGACAAAGGTTCAATTCCCTGTACTCTCATGGGGACTCATAACTATCTGTAACTCTAGTTCCAGGGCATCTGATGTTCTCTTCTGGCCTCTGTGAACACTGCAAATATGTGGTACACAGACATTCAGACAAACACTCATACACATAAGATAAAAACAAATAAACCTAAAAAAGGAAATGATTTTTTAATAGTTTCACCTGTCATATGGCATCTTCACCTTGCCATTTTTCTCACTTATCATTCCTTACCTTTCTCTTTTTTTGGGGAATAATTATATTTTTATTTCAATAGATAGATAGATAAATGAAAACATTAACCATGAAACTTAAACAAAATGATATCATCATATCCTTTACATACAGGAAACCGCTTGCAAAAATGTTTAACATTTGTTCCCTATTCTGTCAAACTTGCAGGTAAAACTGCGTGAGAATTACATTCAACTTGGAGGAAACTCTTATCGTTTTCCTATGTTGAATGTTTGGAACAGACTTTCCCTGCAGGGAAGGTCTTGGCCACCCAGCAAAGCTGAATATGCATCCTCAGGCATCACTCCTGGCCCTGCTTTCCAGCTTCCTCTGGTTTGTGCTCACTCTGCATTCCTAGCTCCAGCTCTCCCATTCTTCCGTCACGTCCCAGATGATGTTCACTGGTCATGTTCAACATGACTCTGGCTGTAGTTTAAGGACATTTCTCTATCAGTTCTTTCTTCCTTAGTTTTATGTTCTACAGCCAACAGTGGCTCTGGGAATTCCTCTGAAACTCTTTTCTGTCCCAAGACGAGGAGTCACCTTGAGTGTTCAGAGTCTGTATGTTTCCCAAGAGAATCAGCAGCTCATGTCCATTTATTTATTTATTTATTTATTTATTTATTTATTTATTTATTTCCCATTAACAGCTTTAATTGGGTGTGGGACAATAGAACTATTCTTAGCACAATTATGGGTGTGGGGTTCCCTGCATACTCCCCAGGGTGATAGATCCTGTAATGATTTTTAGGGGGAAACGGCTCCCAACAGATCCCTCTTTCCCTTATATAAAGGCAGGTAGATATTACGTGGAGAGCACCAGTCAGAGTCATCCATGGTGTCAGATCTAAAGGAGAAGGGACTGAGATAAGGAGACACCCTCCTCTCGAGTGGTGAAGCAATTTACCTCTCCTGGGAACAGAGGGGTGCCTGATGATTCTTATGTCGAGTGGTGACCAGGCCTTTTTTCTTTCCCCCTTACCTGCTCTAGGGTTCCCAGGGCCCTGTCTTAGGTAGGGGGATTATCCTGCCATAAGTCGCCCATCCTCTAGTTATAATATTCTCATGGGAGACCTTGAGCTGCTAGGTAAAATATTTACAAAAACAGTTTCCAATAGAGAGCTTAAAACAGCTCCCTAACAGGGACTCAAGCAGGTAAAGTATAAATCAACAGATAAAGTATACAATAATCAACAAATACAGTATATTAATTATAATTCAGCTATGGCAAGTGTGTATATTAAATGTAAAACTTATTCTACATCAGTTTTATAAAAATTGCTGCTTATGGCTAAATCTTCTCAGTTTTGCTAGATAAGATAATAAACTCTTAATTTAAACCAGTAGCCTGTCTGATATAAAAGGACAGGATAGATTCTGGAAAATGGTTTAACAAAATATTGACTATGATCAATCTTTCTTATACTAAACAGTAGATTCATTGATAATTTTAAAATTGATTCCTGGACAATTGCCTTTGCTAAATTCAAATGCCAAAAACAATGTTCTTTTCCCAGATCATTGCTACAATTTATGCACCTGTATTTTGCTAATGTTATAGCAAAAAATCCCTTAAAGGATTTTATGCTAAATTTTACAAATGGCTCTTCCAATGGAGGAACTGCATATATGGCTAATAATAATAAAAATTATGGAGCATAACAAGGCTCCTTCAAAGCAACTCATAAAAGTTGCCAGCAGATCCTGATGCAAACGGATCTGGCTTGATGACACCAAGCTTACCTTTGCTAAGACAAGGTGAAAAAGCCCTTGCAATGCATCATGAACAAACCTGACCTGTATATATATTCGGGGTCGAGGATGTGTTTGTGCTTTTTTTCACAGAAAGAAAATAAAATCTGGATGTGATGTCGAGGCTGCGGAGACAGAGGAGTTTCAGATTTCCAGAGGTGATTGAGGAGAGGTCCTTGGTCCGTTCATCCCTGCCCCCAAGGAAAGGAGTGCCTGCTGACAAAACCAGCTACACCACTCTGCAGGGAGTCATCCTGCCTCCAGAGTCCAGGGAGACCCGGCTGACATAAGTGCCTGGATGTGCTTCATGTAGCTGAATCCAGCTCGCCTCACCCAGGTTCCCCCACCTGTCCTGGAGCACAAATGCTAAACTGCTTCCGAAGCTTGAAGTCTGGTATGCTTTGGAGCTGAGTTGCAGACTAAACATCAGACTGCTTTAAACTGTGGGACACAGACCCATCACCTGGATCAAAGAAGAAATAAAGAAAGAAATTAAAGTCTTCCTTGAATTCAATGAAAATAAAGAAACAACCTACTCAAACTTATGGGACACTGTGAATGCAGTCCTAAGGGGAAAGTTCATAGCCCTAAGTGCCCACTTAAAGAAAACAGAGAAAGCACACATTGGAGACTTTACAGCCCACCTGAAAGCTCTAGAAAAAAAGAAGCAGACTCACCTAGGAGGAGTAGAAGACTGGAAATAGTCAAACTGAGGGCAGAAATCAACAAAATAGAAACACAGAAAACAATCCAAAGAATCAATGAATCAAAAAGCTGGTTCCTGGAGAAAATCAACAAAATTGATAAACCCCTATCCAAACTAATCAAACAGCAGAGAGAGAATATGCAAATTAATAAGATCAGAAATGAAAAGGGGGACATAACCACAGACATAGAGGAAATTCAGAGAATCAATAGATCCTACTACAAAAGCCTGTATGCCACAAAACTGGAAAATGTAAAAGAAATGGACACTTTATTAGATAAATACCATATACCAAAGCTAAATCAGGACTAGGTGAACAATCTAAATAGACCTGTGAGTCGCAAAGAATTAGAAGCTGTTATCAAAAACCTCCCTACCAAAAAAAGTCCAGGACCAGATGGTTTCAATGCGGAATTCTACCAGAACTTCCAAGAAGACCTAATATCTATACTCCTTAATGTATTTCACAATATAGAAACAGAAGAGTCATTGCCAAACTCCTTTTATGAAGCTACAGTCACTCTGATACCAAAACCACACAAAGACTCAACCAAGAAAGAGAATTACAGGCCAATCTCACTCATGAACATCGACGCAAAAATCCTCAACAAAATACTGGCAAACCCTATCCAAGAACACTTTAGAAAAATTATACATTATGATCAAGTAGGCTTCATCCCAGAGATGCAAGGATGGTTCAACATACGAAAATCTATCAATGTAATCCACCATATAAATAAACTGAAAGAAAAAAACCATATGATCATTTCTTTAGATGCTGAAAAAGCTTTTGACAAAATTCAACATCCCTTTATGATAAAAGTCTTGGAGATATTAGGGATACAAGGGTCATACCTAAATATAATAAAAGCTATTTACAGCAAGCCGACAGCTAACATCAAACTAAACGGAGAGAAACTCAAAGCCATCCCGCTAAAATCAGGAACACGACAAGGCTGTCCACTCTCTCCATACCTCTTCAACATAGTGCTTGAAGTTTTAGCAATAGCAATAAGACAACATAAGGGGATCAAGGGGATTCGAATTGGAAAGGAAGAAGTTAAACTTTCGTTATTTGCAGATGATATGATAGTGTACATAAGCGACCCCAAAAACTCCACCAAAGAACTCCTACAGCTGATAAACACCTTTAGTAATGTGGCCGGGTACAAGATCAACTCCAAAAAATCAGTCGCCCTCCTATACACAAAGGATATGGAAGCAGAGAGGTAAATAAGAGAAGCTTCTCCTTTCACGATAGCCACAAACAGCATAAAATATCTCGGGGTAACTCTAACCAAAGAAGTGAAAGATCTATTTGACAAGAACTTTAAGGCATTGAAGAAAGAAATTGAAGAGGATACCAGAAAATGGAAGGATCTGCCTTGCTCTTGGATTGGGAGGGTCAACATAGTAAAAATGGCCATCCTACCAAAGGCAATCTATAGATTCAATGCAATCCCCATCAAGATCCCATCAAAATTCTTCACTGATCTTGAGAGGACAATAATCAACTTTATATGGAAAAACAAAAAACCCAGGATAGCCAAAACAATCTTATACAATAAAGGAACTTCTGGAGGCATTACCATCCCTGATTTCAAACTCTATTACAGAGATTCAGTAATGAAAACAGTGTGGTATTGGCATAAAAACAGAGAAGTCGACCAATGGAATCGTATAGATGACCCGGATTTTAACCCACAAACCTATGAACACCTCATCTTCGATAAAGGTGCTAAAAGTATACAATGGAAGAAAGAAAGAATCTTCAACAAATATTTTTTTGTAACTGTGGAAGATTGCTTTGTTACCGAGTATGTGGTCAATTTTCAAGACGGTTCCATGAGCTGCAGAGAAGAAGGAATATTCTTTTCTATTTGGGTGGAATGTTCTATAGATGTCTGTTAAGTCCATTTGATTCATTACCTCCATTAAGTCTCTTATTTCTCTGTTAGGTTCCAGTCTGATTGACCTGTCCATTGGTGAGAGAGGAGTGTTGAAGTCTCCTACTATTAGTGTGTGCAGTTTGACGGCAGCCTTGAGTTTTAGTAATGTTTCTTTTACGTACGTGGGTGCTTTTATATTAGGGGCATAGATAGTCAGGTTTGAGATTTCATCCTGACGAATTGTTCCTGTTATGAGTATAAAATGTCCCTCTCCATATCTTCTGATTGAATTATGTTTGAAGTCAACTTTGTTAGGAATTAGTATGGCCATACTTGCTTGTTTCTTAGGTCCATTTGCTTGATAAACCTTTTCCCATCCCTTTACTCTAAGTAGGTGCCTGTCTTTGTGTTTGAGGTGTGTTTCTTGTAAACAGCAGAATGTTGGATCCTGTGTTCATATCCCATCTCCTAGCCTATGCATTTTTATAGGTGAGGTTGAGTCCATTAACATTAAGTGATATTAATGACCAGGGATTGTTAACTCCAGCCACTTTTTTAGTAGTACAGTTTGTGTGTTTCCCTTCTTCGAGTTGTGCTGGTGAAGGGTCTCTAGTTGTTTGAGTTATTGTGGTCATTGTTGGACTCCTTGTTTTGTGATTTTCCTTCTATTACTTTCTGTAAGGCTGGATTTGTGGCTACGCATTGTTTAAATTTGTTTTTATCCTGGAAAATTTTGTTTTCTCCATTTATAGTGAACGAAAGCTTGGCTGAGTATAGTTGTCTGGGCGTGCATCCATGTTCTCTTAGTTTCTGCAGTACATCTATCCAGGACCTTCTGGCTTTCATGGTTTCCATAGAGAAGTCAGGTGTAAGACTGATAGGTTTACCTTTATAAGTAACTTGACCTTTTTCCTTTGCAGCTCTTAATATTCTTTTTTTATTCTGTATGTTTTGTGTTTTGATTATTATATGGCAAGGAGATTTTTTTTTGGTCCAGTCTATTCAGTGTTCTGTATGCTTCTTGAACCTTCAAATGAATATCTTCCTTTAGGTTGGGAAAGTGTTCTTCTATAATTTTATTAAATATATTTTTGGACCGTTGAGCTGTACTTCTTCTTCTTCTATCCCAATTATTCTTAGGTTTGGTCTCTTTATTGTATCTCAGATTTCCTGAATGTTTTGTGATGAGAATTTGTTGGTTTTGCTGTTTTCTTTGATCAGTGTGTTTATTTTCTCTATGGTATCTTCAGTGTCTGACATTCTTTCTTCTATCTCTTGTAATCTGTTGGTAGTACTTGCCTCTGTAGTTTCTGTTCGTTTACCTAGATTTTCCATCTCCATCCTTCCCTCGGTTTGTGTTTTCTTCATTACTTCCATATCATTCTTAAAGTCTTGAACTGCTTCCCTTATCTGTTTGTTTGCTTTTTCTTGTTTCTCTTGGTTTTCTTGGGTATCTTTGAGCAATTTATTCATTTTCTCTACTTTTTTGTTTGTAATCTCTAATTGTTTATGGCAGTTTTTCACCTCCTGTTTAAGGTCTTCTATTATTTTCATATAATTCACTTTTGAGTCGATTTCTTCTAATTCTTCTGGATTAGGGTGTACAATTCTTCTTATTTCGGGATCCCTTTATTCTGGTGATGACATGTTGCCTTTCAGGTTGTTGGTGGAATTCTTGCATTGGCACCTTCCCATCTGTTCCTTCACATGGAGCCAGGAGAGGCCTGGTGTCTTGGTCCAGTCTTTGCTGTGACTGACTCTCTGGGTGTATCTCTTCAGTGTAGAAACAGGAACCATCCTGTCCAGATGGAACTCCTCAGCACCAAAACATGGATGCCTGCTAGTCCAATGACCTGTGGACAAAAGGGGGAACTTGGAGGGCAGAGCAGGGATGAGTAGCACACAGGAGACCCTGCCACACAAGCTGAAGGTGTCCGGGCTCCCTTCCCGGGGACCTTGAGGCCTGCCTGGTAGGCAGGCACTCACCGCTCTGGGTGGGTCGCCTTAGTGTAGGAGCTTAAAACTGTTCTTGAGCACTGGTCATAGCATACAGCAGGGCAGGGTTGGTGGGGGGTGCTGGGGGACTGGGTCCTGCTTAAGAAAGACAGCCCTGCAGAAGGAGTTGGAGGAGGGGGGTTTGTGCTCACTTCTGGGACAATCAGTCCCTGGATAGCACACACTCACCCGTCCAGATGGAACTCCTCAGCACCTAAACGGGCCGCCTGATAGCCCAATGATCTGGAGACAAAAGAAAGAACATGGCAGGCAGCGCAGAGTCCAGGAGAGCACAGGAGACCCTGGAGCACAAGCTGAAGGTGCCTGGGCTCCCTTCTATCTTTGTGTTTGTGGTGTGTTTCTTGTAAACAGCAGAATGTTGCATCCTGTTTTCGTATCCAATCTCTTCGCCTGTGTCTTTTTTTTTATTTTATTTTATTTTTCTCCATTAACAGCTTCAACTGGGTGTGGGGCAACAGGACCATTCCCAGCACAACCATGGGTGTGAGGTTCCCCGCAGTCTCCCCAGGGCGATGGTTCCTGCAATGATCTCTAGGGGGAAACGGCTCCACACAGATCCCCGCCCCCCTCCCATAAAAGGCAGGCAGCTATCACGTGGAGAGCACCAGTCAGAGTCATCCATGGTGTCAGACTAAAGGAGGAGGGACTGAGACAAGGAGAGACCCTCCTCTCGAGTGGTGAAGCAATCCACCTCTCCTGGGAACAGAGGGGTGCTCGATGACTCCTAGGTCGAGTGGGGACCAGGCCTTTTTTCTTTCCCCCTTAGGCGTCCTAGGGTTTCCAGGGCCCTGCCTTAGGTTGGGGGATTATCCTGCCATAAGTCGCCCGTCCTTGGAGCTCCTCAAATAAAAGGCATCTAGCAGGATTAAAGTAAGCAGATCACAGGGCACCCTGTCTTAGGCCATGTGGAGAGCGCCCTCATACCTGTACCATGCCATGTTGAGCCGGTTTCTACAACCTCTGTATGGTGTGCTATTCAGGCGAGGATCCACACTAACTCCCGTCATTGGGCCCCTGCGTCTATCATTAATGAAAAGACTGTGAGGAGTTCCTCAAACAAGAAATATAATGATATAATTTTGGCATCAATAACTCCATCTCCAGACAAGAAGAAAGGGCTTTTTCCCAACCCAGTATTCACCTTTTAGTCTGGCCTATGGTATGTCCTCCTTCCCAAGTGCCTACTCCACATAAAGTTACGTGTGCTGCCTGCCAAAAATTAGGGCAGTGTAAAAGGGATCAAAATCTAAACTTTTAACATATGCATTAAACCCAAACACTTACAGCATGTGTCAAACTTTTCTCAACATCTATAAGCAGTTACAAATATCATTTGATCAATTTCAGTAGGAGTACAATGACATACATTGATGTTATCAAATACCACCAGTTCCAGTCTCTGAGCAACAGTGACAGGAACCCCCACTTTTCCCCTTCTTAAGTGAAGAGAGGTTAATATTTTAATTAAAATGAGTTCTGTGTCCCAAAGTTTAAAGCCGTCTGATGTTTAGTCTGCAACTCAGCTCCAAAGCAGACTAGAGTTCAAGCTGCAGAAGCAGTTTAGCTTTTGTGCTCCAGGACAGGTGGGGGAACCTGGGTGAGGCGAGTTGGATTCAGCTACATGAAGCACATCCTGGCACTTATGTCTGCCGGGACTCCCTGGACTCTGGAGGCAGGATGACCCTCTGCAGAGTGGCGTAGGTGGTTTTGTTAGCAGGCACTCCTTTCCTTGGGGGCAGGGAAGACCGGACCAAGGACCTCTCCTCAATCATCTCTGGAAGTCTGGCACTCCTCTGTGTCCGCAGCCTCGACATCACGTCCAGGATTCATTTTCTTTCTGTGAAAAAAGCACAAACACGTCCTCGACCCCAAATATATATACAGGTCGGGTTTTTTCATAATGCATTGCAAGGGATTTTTCACCTTGTCTTATCAAAGGTAAGCTTGGTGTCATCAAGCCAGATCCGTTTGCATCAGGATCTGCTGGCAACTTTTATGAGTTGCTTTGAAGGAGCCTTGTTATGCTCTATAATTTTTATTATTGTTAGCCATATATGCAGTTCCTCCATTGGAAGAGCCATTTGTAAAATTTAGCATAAAATCCGTTAAGGGATTTTTTGCTATAATATTAGCAAGATACAGGTGCATAAATAGTAGCAGTGATCTGGGAAAATACCATTGTTTTTGGCCTTTGAATTTAGCAAAGGCAATTGTCCAGGAATCAATCTTAAAATTATCAATGAATCTACGGTTTAGTATAAGAAACATTGATCATAGACAATATTTTGTTAAACCATTATCCAGATTCTATCCTGTCCTTTTATATCAGACAAGCTACTGGATTAAATTAAGAGTTTAATATCTTAACTAGCAAAACTGAGAAGATTTAGCCATAAGCAGCATGTTTTATAAAGCTGTTGTATAATAAGTTTTACATCTAATATACACACTTGCCATAGCTGAATTATGATTAATATACTGTATTTGTTGATTATTGTATACTTTATCTGTGGATTTATACTTTACCTGCTTGAGTACCTGTTAGGCAGCTGTTTTAAGCTCTCTATTGGAAACTGTTTTTTGTAAGAATTTTACCTAGCAGCTCAAGGTCTCCCATAAGAATATTATCACTAGAGCTTTAACCATTGGACATCCAAACAAAAGTTTGTAAGCTATCCTCTTTTTTTTAGTTTTTTTTATATTGGAAAAAAATAAATTTCTGCTTCCTCCCCGCCTCCCATTTCCCTCCCCCACCCCCACTCCTCCCCCTCCCCCCTCCTCCCCCTCCATATCCAGACTGAAGAGCAGTCAGGCTTCCCTGCCCTGTGGAAAGATCAAAGTCCTCCCCCCCCCTCAATCCTGGTCTAGAAAGGTGATCATCCAAACTGGCTAGGCTCCCACCAAGCCAGGACATGAAGTAGGATCAAAACCCGGTGCCATTGTTCTTGCCTTGTCAGCAGCCCTCATTTTCTGCCAAATTCAAGGAGTCCGGTTTTATCCCATGCTTTTTCAGTCACAGTCCAGCTGGCCTTGGTGGGCTCCCAATGGATCAGCCCCACTGTCTCTGTGGGTGGGTGCATCGCTTGTGGTCCTGACATCTTTGCTCATATTCTCCCTCCTGCTCCTCATTGGAACATTGGGAGCTCAGTCGGGTGCTCCAGTGTGGGTCTCTGTCTCTATCTCCATCCTTCGTCAGATGAAGGTTCTTTATTTATGTCTAGAAACCAATTATGAGTGAGTACATCCCATGTTCATCTTTTTGGGTCTGTGTTACCTCACTCAGGATAGTGTTTTCTATTTCCATCCATTTGTATGCGAAATTCGCGAAGTCATTGTTTTTTACCGCTGAGTAGTATTCTAATGTGTATATATTCCACACTTTCTTCATCCATTCTTCCATTGAAGGGCATCTAGGTAGTTTCCAGGTTCTGGCTATTACAAATAATGCTGCTATGAACATTGTTGAACAAATGTCCCTGTCATATGATCGGGCCTCTCGTGGGTATATTCCCAAGAGTGGCATTGCTGGGTCCATGGGTAGATTGATCCCAAATTTCCTGAGAAACCGCCACACTGCTTTCCAAAGTGGTTGTACAAGTTTGCATTCCCACCAGCAATGGATGAGGGTACCCCTTTCTCCACAGCCTCTCCAGCAAAGGCTATCATTGGTGTTTTTGATTTTAGCCATTCTGACAGGTGTAAGATGATATCTCAATGTTGTTTTGATTTGCATTTCCCTGATCGCTAAGGAGGCTGAGCATGACCTTAAGTGTCTTTTGGCAATTTGAACTTCTTCTGTTGAGAATTCTCTCTTCAGATCAGTGCCCCATTTTTTAATTGGGTTAATTAGTATTTTAAAGTCTAGTTTCTTGAGTTCTTTATATATTTTGGAGATCAGACCTTTGTCTGTTGCGGGGCTGGTGAAGATCTTCTCCCAGTCAGTGGGTTGCCTTTTTGTCTTAGTGACAGTGTCCTTTGCTTTACAGAAGCTTCTCAGTTTCAGTAGGTCCCATTTATTCAATGTTGCCCTTAATGACTGTGCTGTTGGGGTTGTACCTAGGAAGCGTTCGCCTGTGCCCATCTGTTGTAGGGTACTTCCCACTTTCTCTTCTATCAGGTTCAGTGTGTTCAGATTGATATTGAGGTCTTTGATCCATTTGGACTTGAGTTTTGTGCATGGTGATAGATATGGGTCTATTTTCATTCTTCTACAGGTTGACATCCAGTTGTGCCAGCACCAATTGTTGAAGATGCTTTCTTTCTTCCATTGTATACTTTTAGCACCTTTATCGAAAATGAGGTGTTCATAGGTTTGTGGGTTATGATCTGGGTCTTCGATACGATTCCATTGGTCGACGTCTCTGTTTTTATGCCAATACCACACTGTTTTCATTACTGAAGCTCTGTAGTAGAGTTTGAAGTCAGGGTTGGTAATGCCTCCAGAAGTTCCTTTATTGTATAAGATTGTTTTGGCTATCCTGGGTTTTTTGTTTTTCCATATAAAGTTGATTATTGTCCTCTCAAGATCAGTGAAGAATTTTGATGGGATCTTGATGGGGATTGCATTGAATCTATAGATTGCCTTTGGTAGGATTGCCATTTTTACTATGTTGATCCTCCCAATCCAGGAGCAAGGGAGATCCTTCCATTTTCTGGTATCTTCATCAATTTCTTTCTTCAATGCCTTAAAGTTCTTGTCAAATAGATCTTTCACTTCTTTGGTTAGAGTTACCCCAAGATATTTTATGCTGTTTGTGGCTATCGTGAAAGGAGAAGCTTCTCTTATTTACCTCTCTGCTTCCATATCCTTTGTGTATAGGAGGGCGACTGATTTTTTGGAGTTGATCTTGTACCCGGCCACATTACTAAAGGTGTTTATCAGCTGTATGAGTTCTTTGGTGGAGTTTTTGGGGTCGCTTATGTACACTATCATATCATCTGCAAATAACGAAAGTTTAACTTCATCCTTTCCAATTCGAATCCCCTTGATCCCCTTATGTTGTCTTATTGCTATTGCTAAAACTTCAAGCACTATGTTGAAGAGGTATGGAGAGAGTGGACAGCCTTGTCGTGTTCCTGATTTTAGCGGGATGGTTTTGAGATTCTCTCCGTTTAATTTGATATTAGCTGTCTCCTTGCTGTAAATAGTTTTTATTATATTTAGGTATGACCCTTGAATCCCTAATATCTCCAAGACTTTTATCATAAAGGGATGTTGAATTTTGTCAAAAGCTTTTTCAGCATCTAAAGAAATGATCATATGGTTTTTTTCTTTCAGTTTATTTATATGATGGATTACATTGATAGATTTTCGTATGTTGAACCATCCTTGCATCTCTGGGATGAAGCCTACTTGATCATAATGGATATTTTTTCTAATGTGTTCTTGGATACGGTTTGCCAGTATTTTGTTGAGGATTTTTGCGTCGATGTTCATGAGTGAGATTGGCCTGTAATTCTCTTTCTTGGTTGAGTCTTTGTGTGGTTTTGGTATCAGAGTGACTGTAGCTTCATAAAAGGAATTTGGCAATGACTCTTCTGTTTCTATGTTGTGAAATACATTAAGGAGTATAGGCATTAGGTCTTCTTGGAAGTTCTGGTAGAATTCCGCATTGAAACCATCTGGTCCTGGACTGTTTTTGTAGGGAGGTTTTTGATAACAGCTTCTAATTCTTCACGACTCACAGGTCTATTTAAATTGTTCACCTGGTCCTGATTTAGCTTTGGTATATGGTATCTATCTAAAAATGTTTCCATTTCTTTTACATTTTCCAGTTTTGTGGCATACCGGTTTTTGTAGTAAGATCTAATGATTCTCTGAATTTCCTCTATGTCTGTGGTTATGTCCCCCTTTTCATTTCTGATCCTACTAATTCGCATATTCTCTCTCTGCCGTTTGATTAGTTTGGATAGGGGTTTATCAATTTTGTTGATTTTCTCCAGGAACCAGCTTTTTGTTTCATTGATTCTTTGGATTGTTTTCTGTGTTTCTATTTTGTTGATTTCTGCCCTCAGTTTGACTATTTCCAGTCTTCTACTCCTACTAGGTGAGTCTGCTTCTTTTTTTTCGAGAGCTTTCAGGTGGGCTGTTAAGTCTCCAATGTGTGCTTTCTCTGTTTTCTTTAAGTGGGCACTTAGGGCTGTGAACTTTCCCCTTTGGACTGCTTTCATAGTGTCCCATAAGTTTGAGTAGGTTGTTTCTTTATTTTCATTGAATTCAAGGAAGACTTTAATTTCTTTCTTTATTTCTTCTTTGATCCAGGTGTGGGTCAATAGTTGACTGTTCAGTTTCCATGAGTTTGTAGGCTTTCTGGGGGTAGCATAGTTGTTGAATTCTAACTTTAGTCCATGGTGATCTGATAAGACACAGGAGGTTACGAATATTTTTTTGTAACTGTGTAAGTTTGCTTTGTTCCCGAGGATGTGGTCAATTTTCGAGAAGGTTCCATGAGCTGCAGAGATGAAGGTATATTCTTTCCCATTTGGGTGGAATGATCTATAGATGTCTGTTAAGTCCATTTGATTCATTACCTCCATTAATTCTCTTATTTCTCTGTTAGGTTTCTGTCTGATTGACATTGGTGAAAGAGGAGTGTTGAAATCTCCTACTATTAGTGTGTGCGGTTTGATGGCATCCTTGAGTTTTAGTAATGTTTCTTTTATGTACGTGGGTGCTTTTATATTAGGGGCATAGATATTCAGGATTGAGACTTCATCCTGATGAATTGTTCCTGTTATGAGTATAAAATGTCCCTCTCCATCTCTTCTGATTGATTTAAGTTTGAAGTCAACTTTGTTAGAAATTAGTGTGGCCACACCTGCTTGTTTCTTAGGACCATTTGCTTGATAAACCTTTTCCCCTCGCTTTACTCTAAGTAGGTGCCTGTCTTTGTGGTTGAGGTGTGTTTCTTGTAAACAGCAGAATGTTGGATCCTGTTTGTGTATCCAATCTCTTACCCTGTGCCTTTTTATAGGTGAGTTGAGTCCATTGACATTAAGGGATATTAATGACCAGTGGTTGTTAACTCTGGTCAGATTTTTAGTCATAGAGTTTGTTTGACTTCTTTGAGTTGCACTGGTGAAGGGAGTCTAGATGTTTGAGGTATTGTGGTCATTATTGGGCTCCTTGGATTGTGGTTTTCCTTCTAATACTTTCTGTAAGGCTGGATTTGTGGCTACATATTGTTTAAATTTGTTTTTATCCTGGAAAATTTTGTTTTCTCCATTTATAGTGAACGAAAGCTTGGCTGGGTATAGTAGTCTGGGCTTGCATCCATGTTCTCTTAGCTTCTGCAGTACATCTATCCAGGACCTTCTGGCTTTCATGGTTTCCATAGAGTAGTCAGGTATAAGTCTGATAGGTTTACCTTTATACGTAACTTGGCCTTTTTCCTTTGCAGCCCTTAATATTCTTTCTTTATTGTGTATGCTTTGTGTTTTGATTATTATATGGCGAGGGGATGTTCTTTTTTGATCCAGCCTATTTGGTGTTCTGTATGCTTCTTGAATCTTTATAGGTATATCTTTCTTTAGGTTGGGAAAGTTTTCTTCTATAATTTCATTAAATATATTTTCTGGACCGTTGAGCTGCATTTCTCCTTCTTCGACTCCAATTATTCGTAGGTTTGGTCTTTTTATTGTGTCCCAGATTTCCTGAACGTTTTGTGATGAGAGCTTGTTGGATTTGTTGTTTTCTTTGATCAGTACGTTTATTTTCTCTATGGTATCTTCAGCGTCTGAGATTCTTTCTTCAATCTCTTGTATTCTGTTGGCAGTACTTGCCTCTGTAGTTCCCGTTCGTTTACTCAGGTTTTCCATCTCCATCCTTCCCTCGGTTTGTGTTTTCTTCATTACTTCCATTTCATTCTTCAAGTCTTGAACCGCTTCTCTTACCTGTTTGATTGCCTTTTCTTGTTTCTCTTGGTTTTCTTGGGTATCTTTGAGCAATTCATTCATTTCCTCTACCTTTTTGTTTGTCATCTCTAATTGTTTATGGCAGTTTTTCACCTCCTGTTTAAGGTCTTCTATTATTTTCATATAATTCACTTTTGAGTCGATTTCTTCTAATTCTTCTGGAGTAGGGTGTACAATTCTTCTTATTTCGGGATCCCTTTATTCTGGTGATGACATGTTGCCTTTCAGGTTGTTGGGGGAATTCTTGCATTGGCGCCTTCCCATCTCTTCCTTCAAATGGAGCCTGGAGAGGCCTGGTGTCTTGGTCCAGTCTTTGCTGTGACTGAGTCTCTGGGTGTATCTCTTCAGTGTAGAAGCATGAACCGACCCGTCCAGATGGAACTCCTCAGCACCACAACTCGGACGCCAATCGGACGTGGGAGGCGGCACTGAGTCCAGGAGACCACTGGAGGCCCTGGGGCACCTTCTATATGTGCCCGAGCTCCCTTACAGGGAACCTTGAGACCTGCCTGGAAGGCAGGGACTCCTGGCTAGCTCTGGATGGGTAGCCTTAGTGTAGGAGCTTAAAACCGGTTTCAGCACAGGTCCGAGCAGACGGCAGGGCAGGGTTGTGGGGTGGTGCGATGGGGGGTTGGGTCGTGCATAAGGAAGACAGCCCTGCAGAAGGAGCTGGGGGATGGGAGTTTTTGCTCGCTTCTGGGACACCCCGCCCCTGAATAGGAGACACTCACCCGTCCAGATGGAACTCCAAAGCACCTAGGCAGGGCCGCCTGGTAGCCCAAAGATCCGGGGATGAGAGGAAGGCCGTGGGAGGCGGCGCTGGGTCCAGGAGACCCCTGGAGGCCCTGGGGCACCTTCTATATGTGCCCGAGCTCCCTTACAGGGAGCCTTGAGACCTGCCTGGAAGGCAGGGACTCCCGGCTAGCTCTGGATGGGTAGCCTTAGTGTAGGAGCTTAAAACCGGTTTCAGCACTCTCGCCTTTGTCTTTTTATAAGTGAGTTGAGTCCATTGATATTAAGTGATATTAATCACCAGTGGTTGTTAACTCCAGTCATTTTTTTCATTTTTGGTATTAGAGTTTGTACATTTCCCTTCTTCGAGTTGTGCTGGTGAAGGGTCATTAGATGTCTGAGTTATTGTGGGCATTGTTGGACTCCTTGGGTTATGATTTTCCTTCTATTACTTTCTGTAAGGCTGGATTTGTGGCTATGTATTGTTTAAATTTGTGTTTATCTTGGAAAATTTTGTTTTCTCCATTTATAGTAAATGAAAGCTTGGCTGGGTATAGTAGTCTGGGCTTGCATCCATGTTCTCTTAGTTTCTGCAGTACATCTATCCAAGATCTTCTGACTTTCATGGTTTCCATAGAGAAGTTCTGTGTAAGCCTGATGGGTTTACCTTTATAAGTAACTTGACTTTTTCCTTTGCAGCTCTTAATATTCATTCTTTATTCTGTATGTTTTGTGTTTTGATTATTATATGGTGAGGAGATTTTTTTAGATCCAGTCTATTCGGTGTTCTGTATGCTTCTTGAACCTTCATAGGAATATCTTTATTTAGGTGGGAAAGTTTTATTCTATAATTTCATAAAATACATTTTCTGGACCGTTAACTTTACTTCTTTTCCTTCTTCTACCCCTATTATTCTTAGGTTTGGTCTTTTTATTGTGTCCCAGATTTCCTGAATGTTTTGTGATGATAAATTGTTGGATTTGCTTTTTTCTTTGGTCAGTTCATTTATTTTCTTTATGGTATCTTCAGTGTCTCAGATTCTTTCTTCTATCTTTTGTATTCTGTTGGTAATACTCGTCTCTATAGTTCCTGTTCATTTACTCAGATTTCCCATCTCCAGCCTTCCCTCAGTTTGTGTTTTCTTCATTACCTACATTTCATTTTTCAAGTCTTGATCCGTTTCCCTTACCTGTTTGATTGCTATTTGTTGTTTCTCTTGGTTTTCTTGGGTATCTTTGAGAGATTTATTCATTTCCTCTACCTTTTTATTTGTCATTTCCATTTCTTTATGGCAGTTTTTCACCTCCTGTTTAAGGTCCTCTATTATTTTCTTATAGTTCAGTTTAAAGTCGATTTTTTCTATTTCTTCTGGAGTAGGGTGTTCAATACTTCTTGTTTCGGGATCCCTGGATTCTCGTGATATCATGTTGCCTTTCAGGTTGTTGGAGGAATTCTTGCATTGGTGCCTGCCCATTTCTCCCTTCAAATGGAGCCAGGAGAGGACTGGTGTCTTGGTCCAGTCTTTTCTGTGACTGACTCTCTCAATAGAACTCTTCAGTGTAGAAGCAGGAACTGTTCCTGTCCAGATGGAACTCCTCAGCACCAAAACAAGGACACCTGGTAGCCCAATGACTCGCAGACAAAAGGGCAAACGTGGGGGGCAGGGTGGGGTCGGGTAGAACACAGGAGAACCTGGAGCACAAGATGAAGGTGCCTGTGTTCCCTTGCTGGGGGACCTTGGGGCCTGCCCTGTAGGCAGGCATTCACCACTCTGGGTGGGTAGCCTTAGTGTAGGAGCGGGAAACTGTTCCTGAGCAAAGGACCTTGCAGACAAGGCAGGCTTGGGGGGAGGGGGGTTGGGTCGTGTTTAAGGAAGACAGCCCTGCAGCAGGAGCTGGGGGAGGGGGGTTGTGCTGTCTTCTGGGACAGGCCACCCCTGGATAGCACACACTCACCCGTCCAGATGTAACTCCTCAGTACCAAAACAGGTATGCCTGATAGCCCAATGACCTGCGGACAAAAGGGCGAACGTGGGCGGGCAGGGTGGGGTCGAGTAGAACACAGGAGACCCTGTAGCACAAACTGAAGTTGTCCGCGCTCCCTTGTGAGGGACCTTGAGGCCTGCCTGGTAGGCAGGCACTCACCACTCTTCCCCATCATATTTTGATTGAATTTATGACCCACTCCATGAAATGGAACCTGTAGAAGACATCGCTGATGTGGAAAGGTCCTGGGATTAGATAAGTCATATTAAATCTTCTATTTTTCAGAAAAAGGAATACTGAAATAAAATGACTTCTAAAGAACTTTTCCCATAGATTTCTGCCCCACTCTACCCCACACATATCATAAAATCTTCTGTACTAGATGGTAATTAACACAGAGGCCCACAACTGGACAATCTGCAGAATATGAGAGACATTGAAATACTCAGTCCTTAATGGAATGTCCTCAACAGATTTCGCCGTTCAAAGCTTAGGGATCTGTACAGTAGAAGTGAGGGAAATATTGTAGGAGTCAGAGTTAGTGGATGACTCTTAGGAAACAGTGTCCTGGACACAAAAGATGGATAGAGAACTGAAGGAGACTTTGAAAGGACATACAAGACCCATACCCATTCAAACCAGACCATATGCCAGTATTATTAACTGTGTAGCAGACACAAAAAATCTCCACTAACCAAGAAGATATTTGCAATTGATACTTGCTGGAAAAAGAAGATCAGAGTTGCCACCATGCCTCCCCGCATGTGTGCGCATTACCTCAACTGATCCGCACGAGACCCCCTGAGTGCAGCCCCATTTCCACTCCGACAAGATGAAAGAAACGATCATGAACCAGGAAAAACTGGCCAAGCTACAGGCACAAGTGCACATTGGTGGGAAAGGAACTGCTCGCAGAAAGAAGAAGTTGGTTCACAGAACAGCCACAGCAGATGATAAAAACTGTAGTTCTCTTTAAAGAAGTTCTCTGGTATTCAAGAGGTGAACATGCTCACAAACCAAGGAAGAGTGATCCATTTTTAACAACCCTAAAGTTCAGGCGTCTCTGATAGCAAACACCTTCATCATTACAGGCCACGCCAAGACAAAGCAACTGACAGAAATGCTTCCCAGCATTCTAAACCAGCTTGGGGCAGACAGTCTGACTAGTTTATGGAGACTGGCTGAAGCTCTGCTCAAACAATCTGTGAATGGAAAAGCACCCCTTGCTCCTGGAGAGGATGATGATGATGATGAAGCCCCAGATCTGGTGGAGAATTTTGATGAGGCTTCTAAGAATGAGGCAAACTGATCGGAGGTGACTTCTGGAGAACTGACACTTGCAGAAGTTACAGGAGGGGCTATTTTATATCATGGCTGCTTTTAAACTGTCTTTTGTTTATGGATCTGATAATGTCTAGATCGCTAATATTTTTAAGCCCAAGCCCCTTGGACACTGCAGCTCTTTTCAGTTTTTGATTAAACACAATTCATTCTTTGCAGCAAATTAAGCTGAAGAAGCCCGGGAATAAAGTTTGGAAAAGGGTTAATAAAATTCTTTGCCTAGAAAAAAATAAAAAGAAAACCGGTTTTGTTCAATGGAATATAACTGGGAATACTCAATACATTCCAGTGTAGGCTTCATAACTAGCAATAGCTGGCCAATGCAAACCTTATGCCATGTGTTCATTTTGTATTTTCGTCTTTCTAGTATTAAGATGTTTTTCAGAGAGATAGAAGAAGGGAAATTTTTGTGGCAAGGAGGTACAGTTTGTAGTACACTCAAACCTTCTGCATTGGAGGTGGCAATGTTATCATGTACATGCCTGAACTTTATTTATGCTCAAGAACACAGTGACATTCTTCAGGGCACAGTTATTCATGAACATTAACCCTACATCCAAAGATATGAACCAATAAGTGATCTAAATAAGTTGGTGCATACAGTAGAGGTATAGTATTAATTTGGTGCTGGAGAAGATAGTTTCTCACACAAGACAGTTGGGATACTTCATATTTAGCAACGAAATGAAGGTAATTTTCTAATGTGTATGTTTGAGTAAGTCATGGGAAATGATTGAAATATTCATGAGGGCTCATGTTTCATATACAGATTTTAATTTTGGTCACATAATAATAATTCAGGTTTTCCAATATGTTTTCCAATAACACATACACTAGCATACGCATGTAGAAATATAGCAGACAATATAGGTGAATAAAATTTGTGTAAGTTCACTACCATAATTTATAGATATTTGTGCATTCTTCTGCTTATACCACTCATTTGAGCTATTTATCTTATTTATGTATTGTAAACACTGCTTAATTAAACATCATTTAACATGTGTTGTAAATTATTGAGTATTAATTCCAAGAATTAACATGTTTAGTTAACAAATCTGTACATTTCAGCATTTGATAGATAAATAGTGAAATTGCTAATCAAAACCTCTTATAGAGGGAACTTTGGCCATAGGTATATTACTTAAATACAACTTTTTGTGACAGCAAGGACAAGGTATGAGAACTTATTGCTCTGTAAACCATGACTCATTTTGTTTTCCACTGTCCCTTGTGTTCCTGACTTGACTATATACTTGTTCAATTTCATCTTCAGACTTGCCAATGTGAAGGAGTGCCTCTTCAAGTTTAGTGCCCTCCTTTGAAGCCTTTCAGCCTTGGTGTTTGAGATCGCCATCACAAGCAGCCTATTCTGGCGCCTCTGGGAATTCAACAACAGGCTTGTGCAGTTCGTGTCTTTCGGACTTTGGAAAGCTTACTACCTGCAAGAATTTAACGTTTCAGGCACTGTAACCAAGATTTTAGTGCACACCCCTATCGATTCCACGTGGACCATTCCACCTGAATTTCAGTACGCACAGACACTGATAATGTGGGCTGTTTTGATGAAGCCTGTAGTTCTGATTTTTGGTGCAATCGCCTTTAATATTGGCTGCATGAAAGACCCATCTATTGAGATGCAGTTATATTGCTACAGGAGGGTTGCCTTAGTTTTGTGTGTTAGCAGCATCTTCACATTTGTTTCCGTGAGCCTGAACCACTTTGCAGATCATTATGGCCAAACCACTCTTGACTTTCCACCTGACTTTCCAGTTAAAAAAGAGGCGTTAATAAGCAAACACTATACTCCTGTATTCCCAATAGGAGTGCTGATTGCCACCATGTCACTCTTTGGTGTGATATTCTTTCTTTTTGAAATAAACTCTTTGAAACTAAAGAATCAGGTGAAGACCAAGTGTGCTTCCATAATGGCCGATCAAGAGATATGAAGTGAGAACAACGTCTGCAACATCTGTCAGAAGGCTCCTAGAAGACAGTTCCGATTCATTTAAAAACTCTTGTAGTTCTCAACTTGTTCTAAATAAAACATCAACTTTGTTTTCTTGGTCTGTCTAAATGACTTCCTCCTCGGTCTAACCTGTTTCTTTTTTTGGGTATTTTCGTATCCTAATCTCTGGAGGCCATGATCATATGTTCAGATATTTCTGACAGGCAGTAGCAGGGAAAAGTAATGGTAAAATGCATGTTGCAAAGATATTTATCACAGGATACATATCAAGTGAAAGAAGGTTTGTAAGGAAGCTGACACGTAAACAGAAAAGTAAACACAATTCTGTCTGGAGACACTCTAAAACTCAGGTCTGCTGAAGGCAGAGCTGGACTTCATAGTGTTAGCTCTGCAGATAGTGTGTTCCCTTGTCATGTAGTAGGAAGACTATGCTGTACACTAGACAGTCATGCATATCTTTCTGTTTGTGAGTTTCACAAATTGCCGAGCATTCCCTGTGTGCTCTGATAGAAAATATGGTGTAAAGATCACAGGGCTGCTCGTCTGAGTCGTTTTTCTTGTTTTTACCTTCAGAAACACTGGGTTCAACCCCACATTAAGCTTGGGGGCAAGCGTACATAGCCACCGGGCAATCTCACTAACTTCAAATATACCCCACTTCACATTAAGGCTATCCCGTGCTTGGCATCCATAGAATGTAGGCCATTTTATAAAGTAAAATAAATTTGCTTGCAAATGGGTAGAACTAGAAAAGGTCATCCTGAGTGAGGTAACCCAGACCCAGAAAAACAATTATTGTATGTACTCACTTATAAGTGTATATTAGCTCTAAGGGAACCATGATGCAATCACAGGCCCAGAGAGGATAACCATGCTACAATCACAGGCTCAGAGAGAAGCTAATTAACAAGGGGTCACAATGGGGTTTGAGAATCTCACTGTGCAAGGGTAATAGAATATACATCACTGATTGATGTGGGAGTGTCATATATCAATCTGTTGATTTCATTGGTTAAATAAACTGCCTTGGCCCTGATAGGTAGGAACATAGGTGGGTGGAGTAACAGAACAAAATTCTGGGAAGAAGAGGAAGTGAGGTCAGAAAGCTGTCTTCAGCTGTAGGACCTTACCATCATTTTGTGAAGAGCAACCAATTTCCTTGGCAATAGCCTGCATTGTTTGGAAGTTTCCGTGGGGCCATTTGACCAACAACTTAATTAGATGTATTCTAATCTCAGAACTAGTAGCTTCATCTGAACCTTTTGCTCCCCATTTTTGATGATTCCATTTATATTTCTTTCACCTATGTATAAATATCAAGGAGCTTCAGGGCTGGAGCCATAACTCAGCAGTTAAGGGCACTAGCTGCTCTTCCAGAGGACCCAGGTTTAATTCTGAGCAACGGTCACTCATAACTGTCTGTAACTCTAGTTTCAGGAGATTTGACACCTTCACACAGAAATGAATGCAGGCAAAACACCAATGCACATAAAATAAAAATAACTAAACCATGAAAGATGAGGCTTCTTCTATAGTAGGTTTCCATGTGAAGAATTGTGTTGTTGGATTTTGGGTGGATATTGCATTGAATCTATAAATTGCTTTTAATAACCTGGTTATTTTATTATATTAATACTGTCAATCCATGAGTGTGGAATGGTTTTCTGTCTTTTGATATCTTCAGTTTCTTTCTTCAAAGACTTGAAGTTTTACCATACAAATTTTGACTTGATTGGTTAGTTACCCCAAAGATATTTTATATTACTCGATGCCATTGTGAAGGGTATAGTTTCCCTAATTTCTTTCTCAGTCCACTTGTCATTTGTCTATAGGAGCTCTACTGATTTTTTTCTTTTATTTATTTATTAAAGATTTCTGTCTCTTCCCCAGCGCCGCCTCCACTTTCAATCCCCCTCCCCAAATCAAGTCCCCCCCCTCGTCAGCCCAAAGAGCAATTAGGGTTCCCTGCCCTGTGGGAAGTTCAAGGACCACCCACCTCCATCCAGGTCTAGTAAGGTGAGCATCAAAATTGCCTAGGCTCCCACAAAGCCAATACGTGCAATAGGATCAAAAAACCCATTGCCATTGTTCTTGAGGTCTCAGTAGTCCTCACTGTCCGCTCATCAGACCCAGGCCAGCTGGCCTTGGTGAGTTCCCGATAGAACACCCCCATTGTCTCAGAGTGTGGGTGCACCCCTCGTGGTCCTGGGTTCCTTGCTCATGCTCTCTCTTCTTCTGCTCCTGACTTGGACCTTGAGATTTCAGTCCGGTGCTCCAATGTTGGTCTCTGTCTCTGCCTCCTTTCATCGCCTGATGAAGGTTAATATTCAGGAGGATGCCTATATATTTTTCTTTCGGTTCTCCTTCTTATTTAGCTTCTCTAAGAACCCGAATTATAGGCTCAATGTACTTTATTTATGGCTAGAAACCAAATATGAGTGAGTACATTGCACGTTCGTCTTTTTGGGTCTGGCTTACCTCACTCAGGATAGTGTTTTCTATTTCCATCCATTTGCCTGCAAACGTCAATAAGCCTTTGTTTTTTACTGCTGAGTAGTACTCTAATATGTATATATTCCATACTTTCTTCATCAATTCTTCAAATGAGGGGCATCTAGGTTGTTTCCAGGTTCTGGCTATTACAAACAATGCTGCTTTGAACATAGTAGAGCATACACATTTGTTGTATGATAAGGCCTCTCTTGAGTATATTCCCAAGAGTGGTATTGCTGGGTCCAGGGGTAGGTTGATCCCAAAATTGGAACATTTATAACACAGTCTCTATACCAAAGGTTCAAGAAACAACAGAGCGTGGAAAGATTGTAAGAGCCAGGGGACCAGGATTCCTGCTCTTAGATAAGTGACTTCTATATATTACAGAGAAGCTGTACCCATGAAATCTCAATAATATGGGCCCGTAAATAAGATCTGTATAGTGACCACATGCAGACAGATGTGGTCACTATTCTGGGGAGATTTGAATTTCACATGCTCCTGCCCCTAGCCGAAGAGCTACAGGCTGTCACTGGCTGCTCAGAAAGGGAGAATCAGATTGTTCCAGAAGCAATGTGCATGTGTGTCTATGATTATAACAAAAATAAGTAAAGAAGAAAGTAGCATAAGGAAGTTGGAGTGAAAATGATCGACATGAACATCTGGTTTGCACATCTGGAAAGCACATCTGGAAATGAACATCTGGTTTGCCCATCTGGAGCCGAACATCTGGATTGCACATCTGGAGACGAACATCTGGAAACGAAAATGTGGACTGCACATCTGGAAATACACATCTGGATTGCACATCTGGAAACGAACATCTGGATCAGAATAAATATCTGGAAACAAACATGGAAGTGCACATCTGGATCGAACATCTGGAAATAAACATCTGGATTGCACATCTGGAAATGAACATCTGGAAAACAAACATCTGGAAAAAACATCTGGATGGGCACATCTTAAAATGAAGGTCTGGATTGCACATCTGTAAATGAACATCTGGATATGGCATCTGGAAATGATCATGGAAGTGCACATCTGGATCGCACATCTTGAAATGAAGGTCTGGATTGCACATCTGGAAATTAAGTTCTGGATTACACATCTGGAAACGAATGTCTGGATCGCACATCTGGATTGCACATCTGGAAACGATCATCTGGATGGGAACTCTGGATCGCACATCTGGAAATGAAGTCTGGATCACACATCTGGAAACGAACATCTGGAAACAAACATCTGGATGGACAAATCTGGATCACACATCTGAAAATGATGGTCTGGATTGCACATCTGGAAACGAACATCTGGATTGGGCATCTGGAAATGAACATGGAAGTGCACATCTTGGTCGCACATGAAGGTCTGGATTGCACATCTGGAAACAAACATCTGGAAATGCACATCTTTATCACACATCTGTAAAGGAAGGTCTGGATTGCAAATCTGGAAAAGATCATCTGGAAACGAACATCTGGAAACGAACATCTGTATCGCACATCTGGAAATTAAAGATCATCGTTAGAGTCAGAAGTTTGAGTATGAGAGAGCATAGCAGAGACTTCTCTAATGGTACAATTTCCTGTCTCTTCTCTAAGTAGTAATTGGAATGGCAATCGCAGGGACCAGTCATGTCCATTGTGACTAGAGTTACTGATACACAAGGAGAAGACAATAATGACTCTGTCTCACGAACCTAAACCCTCAGAACAGGTGTGGATTGAAGGCTGGAGGCTCCCTGGAAGATTATTTGTATGAATCTTGCATGGTCAGTCAGAGTTTGTGAAAAGTCTGTTGGTTTTAGATTAGTCCCCCACAATAAGAAAACCAAGTAACCCAAGAGTCTAATAAAATATAGTTCATATTAAAAAAACGTAAATGAAATTTTTAGAAAATCTTTTTTATTGAAAATATTTTTTATAAAATATATTCTGATCATGGTTTATTCTCCCCCAACTCCTCCCATATACTCCCTACCGCCCTATTTACACAATTCTATGCCTGCATTCTCCCTCTCTATAGGAAATAAACAGGCAAAGAAAAGAAACCATAATAAAAAAGCAGAAAACACACTCTGTGAGTTCATATGTACATCAGTTGTGTTGTGTCTAGAGGGCATATAGGTTCCATCTTGAGGAGTGGGCCTTAAAACCCAATCTGAGAGTGATTACTGAGAATGATTACTTCTCCCACATCTGTACCACTACTGCACCAGTACATCCTGCAGGCAGGTCACCATTGTAGATCACTGGATTTCTAGCCAGATTGGTGACTACCTTTCTCCTCTGGTAGCATACAGAGTACTTTCTAATACTACAAACTCTCATTAGTAGGGATGAAGGCTCTGGTTAGGTACCAGCTCGACTTCTCCAGGTTTAATGAGGTAGGAAGTATTGTCTTCAGCTGTAGGACCTTACCATCATTTTGTGGAGAGCAACCAATTTCCTTGGCAATAGCCTGCATTGTTTGGAAGTTTCCGTGGGGCCATTTGACCAACAACTCTACTAGATGTATTCTAATCTTAGAACTAGAATCTTCATCTGAACCTTTTGCTCCCCATTTTTGATGATTCCATTTATATTTCTTTCACCTATGTATGAATATTAAGAAGCTTCAGGGCTGGAGCGATAGCTCAGCAGTTAAGGGCACTAGCTGCTCTTCCAGAGGACCCAGGTTCAATTCTGAGCAATGGTAACTCATAACTGTCTGTACCTCTAGTTTCATGAGATTTGACACCTTCACAAAGAAATAAATGCAGGCAAAACACCAATGCACATAAAATAAAAATAAATAAACCATTAAAGATGAGGCATCTTCTATCATAGTTTTCCATGGGAAGAATTGTGTTGATGGATTTTGGGTGGATATTGCATTGAATCTATAAATTGCTTTTAATAACCTGGTTATTGTATTATATTAATCCTATCAATCCATGAGTTTGAAATTGTTTTCTGTCTTTTGATATCTTCAGTTTCTTTCTTCAAAGACTTGAAGTTTTACCATACAAATTTTTGACTTGATTAGTTAGTTACCCCAAAGATATTTTGTATTACTCGAGGCCATTGTGAACGGTGTTGTTTCCCTAATTTCTTTCTCAGTCTGCTTGGCATTTGTCTATAGGAGGGCTACTGATTTTTGTGAGTTAATTTTGAATCCAGCTACTTTGCTGAAAGTGTTTATCAGCTATAGAAGCTCCCTGGTGGGATTTTAGTGTTGATTATGTATACTATCATACCATCCACATATAAAAATTCTTTAACTTCTTTCTTCACAATTTGTATCTCCTTGATCTTACTGCTTTAGCTAAGACTAAGTAAGTAGTATATTGAATAGCTATAAAGAGAGTGGACAAACCTTTTTTGTTCCTGATTTCAGTGGAGTTGCATTGAGCATTTAATTTGATGTTGACTATGGGTTCGCTGTAAGATACCTTTAATATGTTTCAGTATGTCCACTATTTCTCTTATATCTTTTATCATGAAAGTCTGTTGGATTTTGTTAATGACCTGTTCTGTGTCTAATGAGATGATCGTGTAGTTTTTTCTTTTGGTTTATCTTTATGCTTTACATTATCAATTTACATGTATTGAATGATCTCAGCATCTCTGGAATGAAGCCTAATTGATCACAGTGGGTAATCATTTTGATGTGTTCTTGCATTTGGTTTGCAAATATTTTATTGAGTATTTTTGCCTCAATGGTCAAGAGGGAAATTGTTCTGTAATTCTCTTTGATGGGCCTTTACATGTTTCAGTGCCAGGGTCCATGTTGTCCAGTAAAATGGATTGGGCAGTGTTCCCTCTGTTTCTAGTTTGTGGAAAAATTTGAGGAATAATGACATTTTTCTCTGAAAGCCTGTTAGGCAGACTTTACAGACTGCTTCTCTTTCACAAGGGGATATAAGACTATTTAAGTTGCTTATCTGCTCTTGATTTAATTTTAGCAAGTGGTATGTATCAAGAAATTTATCCATTTCTTTTACATTTTCCAATTTGGTGGAGTACAGGTTTTTAAAATATGTCCTTATGATTCTGTTGCTTCCCTGGGTGTCTGTTGTTATGTTCACCTTTTTATTTCTAGTATTGTTAGGTTGGATATTTTCTCTCCACTTTTTGTTAATGTGGATGTGAAAATCTTTCTGATTTTCTCAAAGAAGAAACTCTTCATTATTTGTATTTTTTTTTGGCTTTTTGTTTTTATTTTATTGATTTCAGTCCTCAGTTTATTTCTTGTCATCTACTCCTCTTGGATGTAACTTCTTCTTTTTTGTTCTAGAGCTTTTAATTGTGCTGTTAAGCTACTAGTATGAAATGGCTCCATTTTTTTATGTAGGCACTTAGTGCCATGAACTTGTCTTACCATGCCTTCATTGTGTCCTATAAGTGTGGGTATGTTGTATATTCATTTTTATTGAATTACAGAAAGTCTTTAATTTCTTTTGGAACTTTCGTCTTGATCAATTTATCAGTAAGTAGTGAGTTGTTCAGTTTGCAAGAATTTGTAATGTTTCTGTTGTTGTTGATATCCAGCTTTAATCCATGGTGGTCTGATAGGATGCAGGGTGTTATTTCAATTTTCTTGTATCCCTTAAGACTTGTTTTGTGTCCAAGTATGTGGTCAAGTTGGAGAAAATTACATAAGGTACAGAGTAGAAGTTCTTTTGTATTTGGGCGAAATCTTCTATACATATCTGTTAGGTCATTTGGTTTATAATGGCAGTTATTCCCAGCTTATTTCGCTGTTTAGTTGCTTCCTGGATGACCTGTCTACTTGTGAGAGTCAGGTATTGAAGTCTCCCACTATTAAAGGGTGATGGTTAAAACATGGTTTAAACTGTAGTAGTGTTTCTTTTACAAAATTGTGTGCCCTTGTAATTGTGGCAGATATATTAAAAATTAAAATGCCTCTTGGTAGGTTTTTCTTTTTATGAATATATAGTATCTTTCCCTATCTCTTCTGATTAGTTTTGATTTCAAGTCTATCTTGTCAGACATCAAAATGGCTACACCATTTTGTTTCTCAGATCAATTTGCTTAAAATATTTTTTCCCAACCCTTTACCCTGAGGTAATGTCTATCCTTGAAGTTAAGGTGTGTTTTGTGGGTGCAACAAAAGGATGAATCCTGTTTTTACATCCATTCTGGTAGTCTGTGTCTTTTTTATCAGGGAATTTGAGGCCATTTATGCTGAGAGATATCAATGACCAATGGCTTTTGATTCCTGGTTTTTTGTTGTTGTTTTTTCTGTGTGTGTCTTTCTCTTCTTTTGACTTTGCTGGTTTGGGATTATTTAGTTCCTGTGTTTTCTTGGATGTAGTTCACCTTTTTAGGTTAGAGTTTTCTTTCTGTAGGGCTGGGTATATAGATAGAAATTGCTTAAATTTGACTTTATCATAGAATGTCTTATTTTTTATCTATGATGATTGAAAGTTTTGCTGGATATATTAGTCTGGGCTGGCATCTGTGGTCTGCAAAACATCTGTCCAGGCCCTTCTGGCTTTTAGAATCTCCATTGAGAAGTCAGGTGTAATTCTAATAGGTCTGTCTTTATATATTACTTGATCTTTTCCCCTTGCAGCTTTTAATATTCTTTTTTGTTCTGTACATTTAGTGTTTTGATTATTATTTGCTGAGGGGATTTTTTTCTTGTTCAGTCTGTTTTTTTCTGTGTAATCCTTGTACTTTGATAGACATCTACTTCTTTTTAAGGTTAAGGAAATTTTCTGCTATGATTTTATTGAAAATATTTTCTTTGACTTTTACCTGGGCGTCTTGTCCTCCTCTTAGATATTGCCTTCATAGTGTGTCTCAGATTTCCTTGATGTTTTGTGAGAGGAGTTTTTTGGATTTAACATTTTCTTTGACTAGTATATCAATTTCTTCTAATGTGTTTTCAACACCTGAGATTCTCTCTTCCATCTCTTGTACTCTGTTGGTGAAATGTGGTGAAATGTAATTATGTCTAACTTTAATAAAATGTAAAGCCTTTGTGTCTGGCTTTGAGAGAAATATTTCAGCAAAGCCTTTGTTATGTCTGGGTTAATCAGTACAGGCTGAGAAATTGTTTTCAGACTTTAAATCTTGAAGAAATGTCTTTTTGGAAAGTCTGCACTTGGTGTTACTGGTACGTGAGAGCTTGCAGGTGCACCAACCCTTGTTCTAAGACACCCCTGGCAAATCTGGAGTACTTACGTTTGATTATGGCCATAATCAAAACGGACTGAAATTTGTGTGGGTTGTCTGCTCTCGTGGGCAGCATGAACAAGAAGACTTTGGTAGTTGGAACCTTTCCCAGCCCCTATTAGCCTTACACATATTTGAATAAAGAAACTTGAGTAAACTAGCTGGGTGTTACTCTTTTCCAAGAAGGCTAAACCCCTCTGCTCTTTTGGCAAATGAAGACTTAACATCTTGGTGAGCTTTTTTATGTCCTGGGGCACCTGAGACAGACATCAAACAAGAGTGAAGCTGGCCTGCGTGGTTCCTATTTGAGCTCCTAAAGTTTTCACTTCCAGTTTCATCATAGTTTGAGTTTTCTTTATTGATTCTAATTCCATTTCATGTCATGAACAGTTTTCTTCATTTCCTCTCACTGTGTTTTCCTGGATTTCTTTAAGGGATTTATTTTTCTCTTTAAG
The DNA here is from genome assembly GCA_902806775.1 of Microtus agrestis. NCBI lineage: Eukaryota > Metazoa > Chordata > Mammalia > Rodentia > Cricetidae > Microtus > Microtus agrestis. The sequence continues at coordinate 38,840 of CADCXT010003568.1, forward strand.
GAGCATTATCATATTCATAAAGGCTGATTTTTTTTGCATAATGATGTGACCTGTTTATTTAAAATGATTTCCCAATTTGCCCAATGATTTAGCAGGCTTTCTTTTACTTTCACCTCAAACAATCAACATACTTTTGTATTCTATTTTAACCATGTATGCTATTTTGACATTTTATTAATACCAGATTTCAATATGTTGACCAATGAGTAGTACAGATTTCAATTAGACCCTTGGTAGCTATGGTCTCATTGCCGGATTCTTGGGATTTTGGTGATGATGACTGTTCTTTCAGGCCCTTTCTCCAGCCTACTGTAAGACTTAGGCAGCACACTCCTCCATTCAAGGCCTCTTTATTGTCTTCAAAATGTAAATGTAGATTTTTGTCTGTAGGTAAGTCCATGAGACTATGGCCCATCACTTTTATATACTTTCATTTGTTTCTGTTCTTTGATGAACAGAGCCTAGTCTTGCTATGTAACCCCGGATGGTCTCAAGCCTCACATATTCCTCTTGCCTCGACCTCCAGTGCCATTCCAGGTGTGATCCATCACAAATGTTTTACTATCACTTGCATTTTTCCTTCTTTTCAGTTTATTTTCTCTCATTTGCTTTTATTTCATCTGTATTTGCTACTTCTTTACCTATAAAGCATAACTTTCCATACTCAAACAAACATGACTTTATTAAAATAAGCATGAACTCAAATGTTCTTTTTTTCTTGATTTTTATTGAGCTCTACATTTTTCTCTGCTCCCCTTCCTGGCTCTCCCTTCCCACTTCAGCCCTCCCCCGGGGTCCCCTTATGCTCCCAATTTACTAAGGAGATCTTGTCTTTTTCTACTTTCTACTTCCCATGTAGATTAGATCTATGTAAGTCTCTCTTAGTGTCCTCACTGTTGTCTAAATTCTCTGGGATTGTAAACTCAAATATTCTTAATCTAATGCACTTAGATCAATAGCTAAGACTGCTTTCCTTAAATTTTCATTGATTCCTACCTTTAAAAGCCAACCATAAAGTCATGCCTGAAAAATAAAGAATCTACAAGGACAAAATAGGCATTTCAAGGTCAAAAAATGCAATGATCTAATTTACTGTACAATTTATCAAAGTCAGCAGAAGAGAGTATAAGAATAGCCAAATTCAAATATATCACTTACAACTTCTCCTAAATAATATCATTGAAGAACATGGATTTTCAGATATCTGTTCATCTGCTCCAAGAAAAAAATAGAGAGATATGCGGGACAGAATGCGAAGTTATCTTCCCAAATAAAACTACATGGGTATCAGGAACTCAAGATTAAATTTCTAAAGCAGAATTTTAGACATAACAGTTTGTTAGCTCTGGAAATAAATCACAGTCATGGATAACATGGGGTTTAATCCCCGGTACCACTTCACGAAAGGGGGAATGACATTTTCCTTTTTTGGACAGAAACAGTATATGGAATTTCTCAATAATAGTTTGCTAATTGTGTTAAGAAAAATTGGACATGCCCATTCCACCAGGAGTCACATGAGCTCTTTCCATAACACTGTCTCTCACATTACTAAAACAGTATGAATTATTTGGGTCAATGTTGTAATAAGAGCAGCGGGGCTGCACCCCCACCACCCCGGCCACCCACATGGCTAGCTTTACCCGAAATAATTACATGGACACTGTATTCTTTTAAGCACTGCTTGGCCGATTTCTATCTAGCCTCTTCTAGGCTAACTCTCGCACCTGGACTAACGCATTTCTAATAATGTGAGTAAGCACCCCAAGGTGCGCTTACTGGGAATATTCTAGCCTATGTCCATGCTGGGTCGGAGCTTCATCGTGTGTGTCCTGCTCTGAGAGGAACTGCGTGAAGTCTGAGCTCACTTCCTCTTCCTTTGAGCATACTATTCTGTTTACTCCACCCACCTATGTTCTAACCAATAAAATGAGCCAAACCAGTTTCTTTATTAGCCAATGACCTTGCTCCATCATTTCCCCTTTTTCTGTTTAAACAAAAAAAGTAAGGCTTTAACTTAACATAGCAAAATTACATATAACAAAACAGTTATCAAGTAAAAATTACAATAATCTTTATCATAACTAAGGAAAAGTATAACTATAACTAACTATTCTTAACTCCATCAAAGACTCCAGAAAGATACAATATTACCTAAGCAAACAAGAAAAAAGCAACTTTCAAACTCAAGAAATGACAGAGACATCTCGCTGCCTGTACAGTCACCCAAAGTTCCTCTGTACCTTTGGGGCATCCATCTTCAGCCTACAGGCCCACAGTCTTCAGCAGACATTCCACAAATCAGGAAATTTCAAAGGCAGTCACCATCTGCTTGTAGTGAAGAATGTCTTGCAGACTCTTTCATGAATCAGGAACCCCGAAAGATCATCTCACCTTTAGGCAAGTTCAGTAGTCCTCTCTCTGCGGGTTCTCTGTGTCCAGTTTATGCAATAATCCAGGCAAGAGCAGTTTCTTGCCCAAATGGCTATCAAACTCCATAAGGATCCTCTTTGATGCCCATATTCTTCCTGAAGTAGATTGGTGATGCCAGGAGCAGAGTGTCTCATTGTCATGAAAAGTCCTAAGTTATTAAAACATTTAAAATGCCATATTCTATAATCTTTGAAAAATATGAAGAATGCCTATCTAAAATATATCAATGCACATCTAGAAAATCTTAACTAACATGACTACAAACTTGACTATTATGATTATCTATTGACAACCTATATACATTACATTTTTAAGTGAACTATACAATCTCAATACCTTAATCAAGATCAGAAATACATATACATATTAACAGAATTGACCTTAAATCTCTACCAATGCAAATTATTCATACCTATATCATATCCCCCTTTAAATGTAAAGGAACATTTATAAACCATATTTGGGAACATGGGCGCAGTTTTTTCTCTCTGAACTGCTTCCTGCTGAATGGGGGCGTCGTTAATTAGGTCTTTCATGATATAACCTGTGTGCTAGTTTCATCTCAGTTGGCAGTTGAGCAAAGCAGTTTTCTGAAGATGTTTACAGCAACCCTTCAGGAGGGCGTGGTCCATCATACCATATCGGAATAGAAGAAATCCACAGACTCTCACCCTCTGTGAAAACAAAACTAGAAACTCCTTTCCAAAGTATCATATCCTTAGATCCAAATTCTGAAGCATTTTCAAAATATCTATGTAGGATTAGTTCAGCAGCATTTATAAACAAATATCTTTTAGCAGCTGTTGCTCTTTTCTCAGCATTCAAACAATTCAAAGAGAGCATAAAGTATCAAAATTCTCTGTTTATTTTCCATCTTTGAACGGCTTTATTTTAACCTCTATTTCGTTAATTTTTACTTTTATTTTATATTCTCTGTATCTTTGTCCTGGAATAACTCTGTAGACCAGGCTGTCCTTAAACTCTCAGAGATCCAACTGTCTCTGCCTTCCAGGCATTGGGAGTAAAGGTGTATGCTACTACACCTTGAACTCACAGAGATCTGTTTGTCTCTGCCTTCTAGGCACTGGGATTAAAGGCATGTTCTACCACACCTTGAAGTTACAGAGGTCAATCTCCCTCTGCCTCCCAAGTGTTGGCATTAAAGGTGTGTACTACCACACCCAACTACTTTCTTTCTTCATTTTTTTTTACTTTTAAGAACTTTTAGCTTTTAGTCTGCATATATTTTTAACACACTGTAAATCATTTAAACATTTTCTTTGACTTTAAATCTTTCTTTACCATATATCTCTCTTTTTCTGATGACATGAGCCTTTAAATTACTGAGCAATATGGGTAGTATTGAAGCCATGGCTTTGCCAGCTAGATCCAGTCCATTCCTTAGCTTTCCAGCCTCATGGCTGAGATACAGGCTGTAGCCATGTTTATAGCCATAACTCTATGGCATTTCAAGGTCCCTGCCAGCAAGCTAGCTCCCACAGCCTGTGCTTGCAAACCGCACGAACAGCCTGTGTAAAAGAGTCAGAGTTTGCCCTGGCAGGACAGCCCAGAAAACCGGCATTTTAAAACGGGTCAGCTTTTTTCCTGCTACTGCTGAAAATTGAAAAGCATGCGTTCAGCTTTTCGTCAACACCGTTTAAGTGTTTCGTGGCAGGATCTCTTAATGAGCTGCAGGGTTTTGCAGCTGAAGCTGAGTCAGGAAACCTCTCTCAGATGAGAGCGCTTGCTTGCCTCCAGCAAGCAGAGTAGACCCAAGAGATTGCTGCTACCAAAAAATCATGTACAACGCTGTCATTTTGTTCTAGAATTACTTCCCAAGTTGTCTCAGGCTTTCAGAGGATTCAGTTGTCCACACATCTGGGCACCAATTGTTGTAATAAGAGTGGCGGGGCTGCGTCCCCAGCACCCCAGCCGCCTACATGGCTAGCTTTACCCGAAATAATTACATGGACACTGTATTCTTTTAAGCACTGCTTGGCCGATTTCTATCTAGCCTCTTCTAGGCTAACTCTCGCACCTGGACTAACGCATTTCTAATAATGTGAGTAAGCACCCCAAGGTGCGCTTACTGCGAAGATTCTAGCCTATGTCCATGCTGGGTCAGAGCTTCATCATGTGTGTCCTGCTCTGAGAGGAACTGCGTGAAGTCTGAGCTCACTTCCTCTTCCTTCCAGCATACTATTCTGTTTACTCCACCCACCTATGTTATAACCAATAAAATGGGCCAAGCCAGTTTCTTTATTAGCCAATGATCTTCCTCCATCAAGTCAATTTCACATTTAAACTATATTTTTCCACCATGAATTTTATTTTATTTTTTAAAACAATCTTTTCTTATATTACATATAAATCCCACAAAGAGGTTTCGTTTGTGTGAGAGATTAATTTCTGTCATCCATCAAAGGCTGATGGATAAAATCCTTCGTTGTCTAGCTGCAAAAAGCTTGTATACTTCTGTACATTGTACACTTAGTCCTTCCTTACCTTACCTCTTTCTTTCTTGGTAAGAACCTCAGACACAAGCCTATTTTCTCAAGACGACTCTAGTAGATACTGACACTTATCATCAAATATGAACACTTATTTTCTTTTTTTTTTGACTTTTTTTAATTGAAAAAAAGAAATTTCTGCCTCCTCCCAGCCTCCCACATTTAAACTATTTTAAATGATTACTGTATGCAGAATTATTGGGGCTGAGTTATTTAAAACTATTTGAATCATCATGATTGTATTTCCTTAGGCAAATCTGAGTGTCTGTTCTGACAGTTGATGTGGTGAGAATATGTGAGACCCTTGAATTCTTCCCTTTAAAAACATATGATCTGTGTGATGCAAAGAAGTAAGAAGCTCACATCTTACATCTTAACAAAGAGCTGTGTGCAAGCCTTATGAGGAAAAGACTAGTAACAACATGCACTGCCTGCTTTAGCACTGATACCCTACATAGGTTAAGAATGTAACATTAAGCAAAAAATGAATACTATTGTCATTTTACCAAAGTAATAAAACAAAAAAATGGAAGAAATGAGTCTGGTGTGGATCCCAGATCCCATTGATTCTGAACCAAATTTTAATGCAAAAGCATCTACATACAACTTTCGTGACTGTTTCTTCTAGAAAGATTCAAAACAGATGAGGCGAGCATGGCCTACCTCGTCAAAGACAAACATCCACGTAACTAAAACTCCTGAAAAGTGCCTCAGCAGACTGCATCATTCCCCTGCTACTCGAGGTACGTAATAAGTGAGGGGAACTGAAAGTGACTTATTTGGTTTTTTGGGATCCTATTCTCTTTGGATGTATACCTTGCTCAACCTAGATGTAGTGGGGAGGGCTTTGGACTTTCCACAGGGCAGGGTGTCTTGCCCTCTCTAAAGATTGGATTGGGTGGGGGGAGGGTGTGTGGAGGGAGAGGAGGAGGAAGTGGGTGTTTGGATTGGTATTTTTTTAAAGTAATAAAAAAAGAAAATGACTCACTGTCTACATTCAGAGGCAAACGAGACAATGAATGTCTTTTCAAATCTAATCCTTCATAATTAGAGAAAAGCAATCCTAAATATACTGTCTTTAAAATTCTAGAGTTAAGATAACCCCATTATCTTTAAATACTAAAAACACAATAGGCCTACACAAACAGTTGTCTTTTGCTTCTGCATAAAGGCTGTTTTAAGGTCTTCCTTTAATGCTTCAGCTCTGTTGCAATATTTGGGGCCTGCTA